>JAOEGT010117944.1:0-12057 GCA_025447795.1 Speoplatyrhinus poulsoni | reverse complement strand
GGGGTCCCCTGCTGAAGCTGCTGCCCCCGCGACCCGACTCCGGATAAGCGGATGACGATGGATGGATGGATGGATTTATATTTCATTAGATTTTTGTGAAAGATTAATAGAAATAGAACCTAATGGACCTTTTGGACACCACGTTTATGATTCATTCATGTCAAAATTGCGTGAAAAATAAAAATGGCAAAAACACAATTGAACGTGTATTTATGTGTGTGTTTTTTACAGTGCAATTATAGAAGCTTGTCCATGCATGTGTGCAATTCTATCCGGGTCTGCGAGGTCATATGGTTCTCAGACTCTGCTTATGAAATAAAGGAAATAAAGGGTATTCCCACTTCATCATGGACGCCTGTTTATATTGGACAGCCAAGTAATTTGTGTCTATGCAGCTAGAGCCTGTGTTGTGTAGTTGTGATTTGTTTCACAGCTATTCACTGACTGTACTGAATTGCAAGACTGTGTGTTATGAATATGACCAACCCTAAATTCCAGCAGAGACACTGGCGATAACTGGCCGAATATGAAAGTACCATTTTCAAGGTATGATGCTGGAGTGAAACATTTATCTCCATATCCATCGTGCAGTAAAGAAAATAGATGGAATTAGTAAAAACACAGTTAAACCAAATGTCTTGTTATAGTAGAACATGATGGAATTGGAAGCCACTCTTGGTCAATAGGTGAGGTGTTAAAGGATATTAGTTGTAGACTATTAGTAGTTTGACGTGAGGCATTGCATGCACATATTTTGTTTGCAAATAATACATTTTTGGAAGTCCCTTTCTTTCACTGTTTGTAAGTCAATACCAAAAATGCTCATATGTCATAATGATGACCACATTATTAAATAATGAAAAATCCCAGTGAAATGCAACATTTCATTTGAGTACACACCAACGTATTTAGGACGTTGTCTGTGTTCCATGACAGCTATGTTCTCTGCCTCCTCATACAAGTGGAGAAACGTCAAGAAGTGGGAAAGTTAATCTACAGCCGATTCCCAGCAGTGATGAGAGATTCTATATCTAAGCTCCTTTTGTGCATCACTGTTCATCAATGAGCTTGCAAATTGCTCAGATCTTGAACACAAAGCACCTCTCTCACTCCTGTAACCTGCTGGATAAACGGCCAGCGCGATATGAGTTGGTGAGAATCTGTGCAGGGGGAAACGTCTCTTCCTGACATCAAAGCCAAGGGAGCAAATGTCTGTCGGTTAAGGGACGACAGAAACCTGTCTGATGCCTAGTCCACACATGAACGGCTAAATTTAAATGCATGGCTTTCTCTACGCGGCGGTTCACTGTTCATCCACACTCCAAAAGTGTATACAATAACGAAAGAGTTTCAGCAAAACTCCTTCCAGGGTGAAGATATTTAAGTACTCTGTGTGACGTGTTGACGTGTAAACGGGAAACTGAAGATTCTGGCTCGTAACGTCTGCTGGTGACCACTGAGGAAAGTAAATCATAAAATCAAAACAAAAACACCTCTCTTCACATGCCATAGAAGGGTGTATCCCCCACTTCCCCGCACATATTGGAAATTAATTTCCGAGGCTGGGATATTGTTGTGTGGTGCGGTCTGCACCACTTTGTTGCTGCTCATATTCACAGATCCAGGGCTGTGTAGAAACACCACTTTATTTTTCAGCGCGCACACAGACAACAAACAGCTAACGGACCATGAGAAGATACACGCTGATCTGGACAAAAAGTATATTAGCTCCTACAGTCACTGACTCCACCTTTACGTACAGCGCCTGTGTCCTAGCAACACAGCAGCTCAGGCATAGCTAGCTGGCAACGGCGCTGTTGAAATGTTCATTCTATGCAACACTGTAAAATTGTGCACACACAACCAGTTAGCTTCTGCAATAGTGTATCAAATAAAATGCTATCTCCCACCATTGTTCTGTGCTTTGGTTTCACTTGGGCTTAGGAAGACACATAGTTGTACCCTATGCAGGTTTAATTACTGTGCACTGTGTATTTTCTCAGCTTCTTATCACAGATATGATCTGCGTGTACTACAGCTAATAGTCTGTGTTGCTGCCAGGCAGCTGGTTTGTTTAATTGAAAGGGCTTTCCTCTCGCCCATATTTTGGTATTGTAACAGGGCGTTTTTTTCTCTGCTGTATATTTTGCAACAAACGGCGGGCCGGTGTGTTCTCATCAGGACCTGAAAAGGGTCTTTGTTTGGGCCTGAACACCTGGACAGAGTTATCTCTACCCCCACTCACTCTCCCTCTCTCCCTCTCTCCTTCTCTCCTCGATATCCCCATCCCTCTCTCTTTCCGAATCAATATCACCATCGCATCTCACGCACTCGATGTTCCTCTCTTTCATTCAATACCTCTCTTTCCGTGACTATTTGTGTGTGCGTCTGGGTGCTTGTGCAAACACTTTTGTGTGGTTTAGTAGCCAGGTAAATCCTCCATTATTGAGGCACCTGTCACATCCACAATCTGAAAACGGTTGGCGCTTAAGATAAGGCCTTGTATGACGAGTCAAGTTAATTTGGCACTTTTGCTTTCTTCTTTCTGCAGCTTGCTGTGACGAGACCAGTCTACGCGGTAAAACGTTGTGGGAACATGTTGTGGAAACTCGTTTCTGTGTTGTGACCTAGTATTACTTTCAAAGACAAAATAGAAACCCCGATACACATTATTTCAATATGTATGTTAACTAAATACATAATAAAAGAATGAACATAACAAGATAAGAAGTGTTTTTTTTTTATCTGCGGCATAAGTGGTATTTAACCAATAACAAGTTCTCGACAAAAGACACAATGCTACGATTAGCTGGCTGGGTAATGATTCTAATTGGCCTTGAAGCGTGCATTTGGTTGAGACTTGACCTTCATTATGAGGTGTGCCCTGCCAATTAGCCTGGCCAGCCAAGCCTGGAAGAAGAGGTCATCTTCCCACGACAGGACCATCTCTTAAAGCCACAGTCTTGAACCTTCCAGGTTGCCTATACTGTATGGTAAACCACTTAACAGGCTTCCCTTCACCAAATATCTCCTCGATGTCCACTATCTTATCGTTCTCTGTGCATGCTGAAAAAATAATCTGGTACACAGCTGTAGGAATAGGAACATACAGTGGTGCAGACCGCACACAGCATGTGCCGGGGGGGTGAGCTTCTGAGGGAGCACCCTCCTTGAGAATGATTGACTCTACCTTTAAGTCAGTGGTATGCAGTCGCGTTTTAACTCAAACAGCGTACTTTAAGACTTTATGCGGCTAATGTCGTTTAAGTTTAATTCTCTCTGGTAGAAAAAACACTGAATAGAATTTCTGAATATTTCACAAATGAGCCGTTGGCTGTTTAATTATCGCATTACGTTAATCAAACTGATATTTATTTATTTAGAAAAATATTTAGATTGATGCACAAGGTGCATAAGGTTGGGAAATATTTATTAACAATCTAATTAAGTAAATTATGTAAATAAAATGCCAAGATACAGTATTTATGTTTGATTTTCCTTAAAGTAGTAGGTTGTTTTTTTAACTGTAATGACTGTAGGTTTATACTGTTATGAAACACATCAATGCTGGTGATAATATTTTAATATTGACAAAATTACTATGACAGTATTGTATCGCTATCGGTATCGTTAAAATTGCAACAGAAAGTATCGGTATCGTATCAAATGTATAAAGTTAGGTATCGCCCATCCCTAGTGAGGGAGCTACGGACATCCGGTTGTAAAAAAAGTTAAAATATTTAAACTTTTGTTTGCTGTTGCCAGCATCTGCATTTCATTGCCGGCCACAACAAATGTTGCCGTCCTGCTCTCGTCCACTAACGCTATACCTGGGTTGCCGTCTGCCATCTTCCATGTGCCTTTCCAATGTGTGTGTGTGCGTGTGTGTGTGTGTGTGGGGGGGGGACTTCTGAGCGAGCACCCTGTGGCATTGAAGGGAGAAGGGATCTTGTTTCGATTGAGTTCAAAATGTCCCCTGATGAAGATGTGACTGTCAAAAAGGTGGTTTTTTGTTTATTAAACTTTATGCATCTGAGCTCCAGAGTCTGCAGATTCATTTTACTTTCCTTTCTCCTTTTCCTCCTTCCTTTCTTTACACAAGGTGAGCATTTTCAGTTTTGTGATATAATGAGTTCAAATATCAACAATCTTTCTCCAGAATGTCTGACTCCAGCTTTAAATAAATAATGATATGCTAGCATATACACAGCTCTGGGAGAATTAGCACTCATCTTGGTATAGTCCTACTTAGGCTGTCCCTTCTCGTGACATGAAAAGGTCAGATCATCTCACAGCCCACCATGTCGGGGGAAAACTATTTGGTGTGGTCGTTCTTGCTGGCTGATAATCTCTGAAATTGTTTCATAAATCAGTGAGGCGGTCTTGGCAGATTTGCATGAGCCTGGACCTTGTGCTTTGCATTCCATAAGGTTCTCCCTATAACCTACCCTGCTATGGTCTTCTCCTTTCCTCCTCCTCACCTCCCATGCACGCACGCCCTTTTTACTTTCACTGCATTACTTCTCTCTCTCTCTCTCTCTCTCTCTCTCTCTCTCTCTCTCTCTCTCTCTCTCTCTCTCTCTCTTCTCTGTGTTTGTGTGTGTCTCTAGCTCTGGCTTTCATTCATTGCTGTGGAGTCTCGCTCATTATGAAGTGTTAGAAAGTTGCTGGAGTGAGAAATGAGCCTGTGAAAGCTCGTTGTCCTAATTAAACTTTGACATGCCGAGTGACAAGAAGCGACGAAGGGGAAACAATAGCGGACTGTGTTTCAGTGCGGGTCCGCGGAGAGCCAGCAGCTTTGTAGCGAGAAACAAAAAAAAGCATTTGCATACGTTCAGCTTCACCGGGCCCAGGTGCAAAAAATATCTTAACCAGGAGCAACATCACAACCGATCACACCTTGGCCCGCTTGACGAACGGGACGCGGTCATTCCGGATCACCCTACGCGAAGGGAGATCAAAGCCGTGGTGCTGCAATGTAAATATTGTGCAGCACAAATAAATTTTGTTTCATTCATTTCATTGCCCGGCCAGAGAGACACAGCCAATTACTCAGGTGTGAACTCTTACTCGAGCACACGCACGCACGCACACAAATATGTACACTGCACTCATGCACGCATGCATACGCATGCACGCGCGCGCACACATAAATACTGCGCGCACACACACACGCACACACACACACACACACGCACACACACAAACACACACACTCACAGAGATGCTTGACTGTTAAAGCGCAAGCTCAGTCTGATATTCTGCATCTCTACAAAAGAGCCGAATTGCATAAAATACTGACTTGAACACTTAATGAAGATGTGTTGTCTGACAGGATGGAGCAAGCATAATTAATAGCCTAGCCAATAAGCCTATATGGGCTTAACGGTGAGTAGCTCTCCCATGCGCACTGTGCTTGCTTCGATATGGACCATTAATATCATAAGATGTTTGTGGCTAAACTATTTCGGAGTGATAGGCTACGACCTAGCATGCAAGAGGGCGATTCCGTCAGATAACGGCTTCAGATACTGTTTTATCGGGGCGGGGTTGTGGCGGAACTCTAAAGAGAGGGAGGAACTCCAGCGTTCTTATAAAACCCACTGAATGAGCCGACACGGTTCACTTGACGGAGCACGGACGTACGCGCACTAGCCGTGAACTGTACCGGTTACGTAGCATGGCCCAGAACGGAACAACGGAGAACGGGGTCGCCGAGGGGAACCCCGTCTTAGCTCTCCCTCAGCCCGTGAAGGTCCAGGAGATCAGGCACACCAAGGTAAGCCGTTCCGACAGCTCTACTGGACACTCAAAACACGTAAAATACAGTCTACCGTTGAGTGGCACTTTACGCATTAAAGCTTTGTTTGATCAAGGATGTCTTTGGCCCAACAACGTGGTCACACACGCTCAAAGGACAGTGCGTTATTACTAGAGATTTACAGGTGACGGGAAAATATAGCCTGTAGCCATTCCAGCTTTCAGCTGTGATGCACGCGTGTCTTTCCCACAGATATTCATCAACAACGAATGGCACACGTCCAGCAGCGGACGAACCTTTCCAACTATCAATCCAGCAACAGGTGTCAAAATCTGCGACGTCGAAGAAGCTGACAAAGTAGGTTGCCAAAGTTGCAAGTGCATGGTAATTCATTGAAAATATGTAATATATTCTATTTAAATAACTTGTATCTTCCAATGTACTTCCTATTAAAAACAAGTTTCTTTATCATTTATAGCAAACTAATGTAAAAAATCATAGGCCTAACAGGCTAAATAATTCTCATATATGATACTGTAATATAGGAAGATGTAGCCAAAGCAGTGCAGGCAGCAAAAGCGGCAGGCCAGCGAGAGTCTCCGTGGAGAAAGATGGACGTTTCAAGCCGTGGACAACTGCTGTATAAACTGGCCGATTTAATCGAAAGGGACCGACTACTTCTAGCGGTAGGATTCTGAAAAGCCTGTTTTGTTTTGGGGATCATATAACTTACTTGAAATGAGAGTCCCTCTCTGATATTGAGTTGGCCCAGTCAATTGAATAACCAAAATAATGAGCTTTAAAATTCGGAATTCATTGTAAATGAGTTGTAACCCTCTGAACTCCAAGCAGCTTCTGGTCGTTAATTAATTAAAGTAGCCTAATCTTTGATCTGCTGTGAAAACGAAATGTACCTGTTGTGGAAATATTTAGGCCTACTTAAGTTCCTTATTAATTTATTTCATGAATCTGGCAAAAATATAGCAACCAAATAGATGTCTATACTATAGATGAACATACAGTATATCCTAAATAATTGTTCCAATTACATATAGCCAATCCAAAATAGTATAGTCACTAATTCGAGTTTACTGGCACTTTTTTACACCAATAGTTCCAATTATGAGGCTATAATGTGTTGAGTAAGGATTAACTAACTCTGGGAGTTTCCTGCAGTTGAAATCTGTTGTAGCCATTCTAGTCATGATATTGACTTGTAATATCTTGGCCCATGCACGCACACGACATCATGACACCCCCATCCAATCTCCGTCTTCAAGCTCTCTCACCCTTTATTTCGCCCTCCCTGTATCTTTCTGTATGCTTGGCGGCTTTGACCATATACCGTATAAGGACCTGCCACTGCTCCGCTTGTGAGGAGATCTCGTCGCTCCACATTCTCGGCCTGTGGAGCCGCCAGCCTGCATTAAGACTCAAATCTGTAAATGAACTCTTACAGATGTGAGTGAAGTAATAATGGCAGATTGCATGGGACCGCTAATTGCTAACATGCTCTGCACTGTACAGTGTGCTGGGCTGTAAGGCTAATTGCACTCAACTCAGCTCTGTTTTGGAGGAAATAAAGTCCAGATTCAGTAAAAGAGCTATCTGCCACACCGCTTGTCTCTTGTCTCGTCTATCGCTGTATCTCCCCCTGTTTCAAACCATTGAAAATGACTTCATGTTGGGAAGGTACGTCATGGCACATTGTAAACTATGTTTGACACTTGTTAGCTTATGATGGATTGTATTGCATTTATCACAAAAGTATGTTTTTTGAAACTCAATCTGTATTCCTTGAATTAATGAGGCAAAGATTATGGAATTATGTGATTTTTTTTTTCTTCATGTCAATTATTCCTTACAAACACAATTTTAGCCATTTATATTGTTGAGACGCATATGAATAGATTGGTTGTATTTTACGGTCATGGCTTATATTCCATTTCCCACCCTTGGCTCCATACAAAACCAACCCTGCCAGCCATTGTAACCATGCACAACTCACTGCCTTTGTTTGGCCTTAAATTATTTTGTCGTTATTATAATCATTATTATTATTGTTGTCTCGGGAACCCATAATTCTCACAACATATTACATTTCTGGTCTGTAACAGAGCATAAAATGGCTTTATAGCAAGCAGTGACTTGACATTCGCCACAGGTGTTGAGGGAAAGGTCTGATTATTTTTTAGATAAAAACTAGATCGTTTTACTGTATTGAGGGGATATTTTTTAGTATGTTATGTTCCATCTACATTTTATGTAATTTTAATGTGGTTTTGGCCTCACGGGTGGTGTTTTTCGAGCAGAAAGCCTTAAAATAGCTGCATATTATTAAACAACTAATGTATGCTACGTTTTATATAAGCGTTTATGCTACAATCATAGTGTACAACCTTTTGTATAAATTCTTTTGTAAAGGGACACTAGTAACATTAGATGCCATTCTTCTTCATACTTTATTTTAACAGGGAGAGACAGACTGAGACCGAGATCTCTTTTACATCTGTGCCCTGTGTAAACGCATTTACATGTACAGTTCAGGCACATAGACAGACGGTCATTTACTGTACATAAAAATGCAAAACATTTTTTATAAAACATTTAAAAGCAAACACACCTAATGTAATGGAAACAATCACCATGGTATGACATGGAACATCAACATCCCATTAAAATGCTTGGCCAAGTGACTGTCTTTGACTCTTAAAGTGATAAATACGCCTTCAATATTTATTTTCAAATAGTTTGTATGTAACAGGGTAGAAATATTTCTCGAAAGAAATAATCCAGTTATTGCTATAACATGAGATTTCCAAGATGCGATCATTTCAAGTCTGACAAATACCTGTTTTCAGAAATATGTGTATGTGTGTGTGTATGTATGTATGTATGTACTGTAGTATGTACAGTATGTACTGTAGTATGCCTGTATGTATTAATGAAGCTCAGTAGCGCTTGCTTTCTCTACTTTAGACAATGGAATCTATGGACACAGGAAAACCTTTCCTACAGTCGTTCTTCATTGATTTGGAAGGCAGCATAAAAACTCTGCGCTACTACGCTGGTTGGGCTGACAAGATACACGGCAAAAGCCTGCCTGTCGGTAAGGGTTCACTCTTCCAAACACAAGTAGTCTGCTGGTGCAGGGGCACCTACGAGCGCCGTGTCACTTCACTAGCCCATTCACCCATCAAAGCTGCTAGCAAGCAAGCTAATCAGTCCTCTAGCCACTTGGCCAGACTTGTCTCTGGGTGGTATAGCTCCTCTGGGCTGCTAATACTTCCTCCCGCTCATTGTCACCTCACGTCCTGGGTCTCCTCCGCCGCTGCAGGATGGCAGGTAGACAAAACATGCTCCTCTCGTGTCCAGCGATTAGATTCCACCAGAGCGGGAGGGGTTGGGGGGTTGGGGGGTTGGGGGGGGTGGGGGTGGTCAGGACAAAGGCGGAGGGACGAGGGTGTGATGGTAACCGCTGAGGTGTGACTGTCTGCCGGGGATTAGCGGCACAATCGGAACCTTCCCTATATCAGGGTCCGTCGGAACGTCTTGGCAGGGGGGGGGCAAGAGTGGGTGGTCCCTGAGGGATCGCCATGTGCTTTTGGCAAGAGCGTATAGTTTTATTTTATTTATTGTATTGTTTCATTGAATATATTTTTCAATGTTGTTTATGCTTTATTATGCTATAAAACACTACTATGTAGCCTACACCATATTATTATGTTGTAATGAGTATTAAAGAATACACAGCAGTCTTTGCATTATCGTTAGATTGTAATAAAACAGCTAAAGCCACTCTGCAGGGACATAAAGGAGAGGTTTGGGTCTCCTTAAAGTGTGTCACACCAGCATAATGACATGATGAGAGCTGTGTGGGGACACTGGAGAGGGTCAAAGGTTATGCAAAGAGGCCATGTTCCTTTTTATCTGGGGAGCCCATACACGTATATGTTTAAAAAGCATGTCACTTGTATGTTGAATGGACGCCTTCAAACGCTGAAAGTTATTATTGTATTAGTGGCAAAATTGAAAGGTTGATTGGCAGATTTGGACACAAATCGTGGAGTTATAATTTTAGATTGTATTTTTGGTGATTTTAGAAACGCATTTGTAGCTTTGAGGCCTTTGAGTGGAGTTCTCTTGTTTTTAACAAGGTGTAAAGAGGAGGCCTTGCAAACTAATTTTGATTTAAGATGAAACGTTTAGAAAAGTTCAGTTCTTACTGTAAGTGGCCCAAAACTGGAAATTAATGAGATTCTAAACTAAAGTATATAAATGTCATCCCAAGAAATAAATGTCTTTATACTTTTCAGTGTCTAATGTATGTTATCTTTACACCAGTAACACATATTTTATTGTAGTCAGACAATTCTTACATTAATGCAGTTCTGTGCTAAACAGTAGCTCATTTTCAGTTTCCAAAAAATAATAAGAGAGGATGTAAAAAGACAATAAGATGATAAATAATGTGAAATCAAAATGAAAATGTATCAGCCAGAACAAGTGTCTAGAGACCCACCAGACAATGAGGACAATTATGTATTTTTTTCTCTTTTTTTTATGATCTTATTATTATTATTATATTTTTTACAGATGACAGCTTTATGTGTTTCACGAAGCATGAGCCCATTGGCGTATGTGGAGCCATCATTCCAGTAAGTAAAATGTGGATCTGTCTTTAATTTATGAGTAATGCAGTGTAATAATAATAATAATAATAATAATATATTGTTTTGGCATGGTGTCGACATTATTTAATATGCACACACACACGCACAATAAACACAGAAGTACACACGTGTATACACTGTGTCACACACACACACACACACACACACACACACACACACACACACACACACATTTACTGTACTGTATACAAACTGAATAGAAAACATCTTCCTGCTGTGTAGTGTGTGTTTGTGTTTATTTTGTCTGCGTGTTACACAGGAATCAGAATTGTATTATTGTCAGGGTGTCTGAGAATAGAATAGAGGTCTTAATAACGTAACAGAATCTGTTTTTAATCTCATAAATAAACACAACGCATTACACAACATCTAATGTATAACCCTGGGAAATGGAATCCCAAACATAATCTTGATGCCAGGTGCCAAGCTACACTCCCCCCCTGCCCGGCTAGCGTAACTGTATCTCTGTGCCAGCAGTGGTCAGGACATACACATACTGTACGTACAAATGTTTAAAGACGGCACCATTTTAAGCGCAGCATTGGTCATAAACACTTGGCACTAGCGAGGCAACCGCGCTAATTTGAAAACCATTATCTGAATGTGGGGCTGAAATAAAACCCTGTTAAATGTACCAGAAACGTTATCTTAATCTTCACCCTCCTGACTACCAGACTATCTCTTCCTTAATCCCTCAAGGCATAGGCAGGAACACACCGCGAGAATCCTCCACTGGTTTCACATATTAGAATATATGTTATTTCTTTTCTCTTTTGATGATATCTTCATCATCTTTCGGGTGGAGCTGTGCTCCTTTTTCACAGTATCACATTGCACTTCATTTCAGGCAACCTAGACAGACAGGAGTGCATCATTTCTACATCTTGACAGATTACAGGCATTCAATTTTATCTCGGCATTCGAGCCTATATCCTCTAATGTTGCTTTGGCAACAAAGGAACAAAACGGCTGTTGTTTGACATGGGAGATTATATCATAAAAGTGAAATTTATACTGAAGGACGTTGTGTAATTACTAAAAGTAGTGCTGGCATGGACACTGCATGAGTCATTGTCAAAGGAAAACAGGAATCTTTCTCCCTACTTGTGAACTCAACTCCCTTATGGTGAAAAAGTGTTTCCAAAGCACTATAAAAGTTAACAATGCCTAAACAATAAACATGCAGAGCTCACATGTATTGCTGCTTAATTTGGGTTTGAGTGGCCAATTATTTGTCCATTTGTTTTCAATGTGGAAAAGGACCACTGCGCAATTAATGGGTGTTTTTTCACGTTGAATAATCTCTCTGGGTGACAAAGCATGTTTTACTATCATGTATTCAACATTGAATAATCTCCTCTGGGTGACTCAAAGCATGTTTTACTATCATGTATTCAGCATTGAATGATCTCTCTGGGTGACTCAAAGTATGTTTTACTATCATGTATTCAACATTGAATGATCTCTCTGGGTGACTCAAAGCATGTTTTACTATCATGTATTCAACATTGAATGATCTCTCTGAGTGACTCAAAGCATGTTTTACTATCATGTATTCAACATTGAATGATCTCTCTGAGTGACTCAAAGCATGTTTTACTA
>JAOEGT010117943.1:0-27184 GCA_025447795.1 Speoplatyrhinus poulsoni | reverse complement strand
TTCATACCCCTTGAACGTTTCACTACACACTAACTAGAGACTATCTGACCTTTCCATAGCCTAGAACAGAGGTCTTCAACAGGGGGTTCGGGACCCCTAGGGACCCTAAGACCTCTCTGGCCTAGAAGATGTTGCAGGTGTCGTGCCCAAAAGTGACTTGCTGATAAAAAGTGGTATATGATCATGGTATGAAAAAGTGCATTATATATTTATATGGAAAGTTATATGGATTCATTCTAATTTAGAGCACAGAGGAGGTGAAATACTATAAAGAATAATAATAATAATAATAAAGAATAATTAAAAAATATATTCATTTATAGGCGGCCAATAATCCAGTGTTAGTTAGACTACAGTATATTTTCTAAATACATGTATATTATCTATAATTAATGTATAATGTGTAAATTGTTTGTTTGCTATGACAAATATAATTGTTTAGCATATATATTAAGAAAATATAGGATACTGGTAGTCTAACTAACATGATGGTTTATATAAACCCATAGGCCGCCTAGCAAAAAAAAAAAAAAAGTTTAATTATCCCTAATTTATAGTATTTCACCTTTTTTGTGCACTAGATTATAATTAATGCATTAATTTTTACCGGATAAAATTGTGGGAATATAACCATAAAATGCACTGTTACATACCGTGGTCACTTTTTATCAGCAAGACACTTGGGCACGACACCGGCATTCGGTCTGACTCACAAGAAACTCGGTTTAGGTTTACTCACGTTGCTTTCGATCAGGCACCTAACTGGACCTCTAAAGCCGGTTGAATGGGTCCTTTCCACATAGTGTGACGGTGTGGCAAGGAGGACCATTTGCCAATATGCCTACTGTCAGTGTAAAACGGGATCTTCTATTCCAAGCTTTAGAAAGAACATACAGTAAGTTATTGATTTTATTTCAAAATAATGTGTTAATCGTCTAATTATTTGATAGTTTGACGTTGATCATTCAGTCTAGAGTAGAGATTTCTAGGTAGATACAAAGATCGTTAGCCTGTAATTAGCATCAAGCTAGTTTTGATATAGCTTTAACAAAATGCAAACACTGTATAATGTAATCTACCTTCCGCCGGCATGTACTAGGTCTAAATTCAGTATGGATCTATACAATCGTACTGATTGTATATGATGTACAGTAAGGTTTAAAATAGCTGTCTTAAGGTTGTGTAGTCTTTGAACAATATTGCATCATCTGTTATTTACAGATATAGCTGTCATAAACTGATTTGGCAGCGAATACAGTACAAAATAAAATATTTTAACTTTGAGTGCGTTCTAATTTTGAGTGTTTGCATATATTTTAGCTGACGAGGAGTTCGACGAACTGTGTTTTGAATTTGGGCTGGAGTTGGATGAAATTGTAAGTACCGTAATACTACTACCTGCTGCAGGTAACCTGCACACCTGTACAGCATGTATGTCGCTTTGCTGCAAATGATGAATTGCAGCAAAGTCAGATAATGTAAAAAATAACCCTTGTGCTCTGATCCAAGACTTCAGAGAAAGAGATAATCACCCGTGAGCAAGGCGACTCCAAGGCATCAGCGGCATCTGACGTCATCCTGTACAAAATTGATGTCCCAGCTAACAGATATGACTTGTTGTGTCTGGAAGGGCTGGTCCGTGGTCTAAAGGTGTTTAAGGAGAAGTGAGTTAACACTATGCAGTATGCACATAGTGTACAGTGTGTGTGTTTTTTTTTTTTTTTGCTCAAGGGACACCTCAGATTTTCTTTGTGGGTGACGTGTTGCACAGCCACTTTGCTTTAACTATACTGGGTTTTATGTGGGTGGATTGTACTTGAGCCTCTTTCTTATTTATTTTTCAGGATTGAGGCCCCTCGATATAGCCGTGTGAGCCCAGCCAGTGGAGAGCCCCAGAGACTGGTGATCACTGAGGAGGTTGGTGTCAAATGCAGATAAAACATAAATTATTTTATAGAGAAATTAGTAGGCTAAAGCCTAGCCTAATTTAGAACATTTTTGTTCACTTGTTAAATCAGAATGTTGGATGTATTCAATTATGCCATTAAAGTGTATCTGCACCCTAAAAATAGTTTTGAGCTGTAAACTAAGTAATACAATTGATCTGTGATGAGACACGCTGGTGTTAATATTGACTAAATATTTTTTTTTTTTTTACACAAATCTGCATTTTATGGGCTGAAAATTGATGTACACGTCATATCCGTTGGTTCTCAGCGGTACACTCCGTCGACTCATACGTCATGATATTCAATTGTCTCCTCCCTTCACTCCGACTTCCAAGTTGTGTGGTTGGTGGCTTCAGGCTCAGAGCTGGGGTGCAGATACACCTTAGAGTAATGTAAAGGGAAGAGGGCCTGGCTGACATGAGCTGTCCCACGTGTGCCTGTGCAGACAGCCACAGTGAGGCCCCACGCCGTTGCAGCAGTGCTGAGGAACATCAGCTTCACACAGGAGCGCTACGAGAGCTTCATCGAACTGCAAGAGAAACTTCACCAGAACATCTGCAGGTCAGCTGGGCCTGCTACATTACTGTTTTACCTTGCTGACTAGTGCCAGCTAGATTTGATTTCACATTAATTTGTAGATTGTAGTATTTTATGATATATTTCAATGTATTGCTTGCAAATGTGTAGCATAGCAAAAAACAATATTAATTTACAGATTAAGCGAATGTAACAAACCAAACGACAAACCGGAGACAGGGTAATGGGGGACCCCTAGGATTATCTAAAACATAATGTAATGATGCATAGCCCCAGATCATATCAGAGCAGAGTGCACATGTTAACTCATAGTGACAACCAGGTGTACATCATTTTTGATACATACTTGACATAAACGTAAAGTATGTATTAACATACATACTTTACTGCGGTGTCCTATAAATTCAGCCTAATGACACTGCACTGTGTAAACAATAACATGTATTTGCTTAGCATGCACAAAGTGATTTTCATAGCACTACATGCAGTAAATAAAATCTACATTTATAAATCAGCATTTGAAATTCATAAAAAAAAAGAGATATCTGGAGAATATATGGCAGTGTTAAATATAAAACAAATTAAGACTAGACTTGATTAGGAAACAAAATGACTGCCAACATATAGGATTTGCAGTCACATCCGTGAGTCCTGAGTCACTGACAAGTAAATGGCGTCTGTCTGCAGGAAGAGGGCGCTGGTGGCCATTGGAACCCATGACCTGGACACCATATCTGGACCATTCACATACACCGCCAGGCCTCCTGGAGACATCCGCTTCAGACCTCTCAACCAGACCAGAGAATACACAGCCACGGAGCTCATGAGCCTCTACAAGGTGAGCCACATGCTGTATGTGACGATAACAAGAGCTTGTTTTCACGTGTCGCTAAGCAGAGATTGTGGTTATGTGTCATGCAGACAGACAGCCACTTAAAGCACTACCTTCACATCATTGAAGACAAGCCAGCATACCCTGTCATCTATGACAGCAACGGCATTGTCTTGTCCATGCCTCCCATTATCAATGGTAAGTGTTTCCTTTTTTCTTTCTCTGCGTACATCTCTGTACTGGCCTTTTTTTCTATTAACTGCAGACACACACTTAAACAAACTAGATTTAAAACATTTCCACTTTTTTTTTTTTTTTTTTGCAGGGGACCATTCAAAAATTTCTCTAAAGACCACCAATGTCTTTATTGAGTGCACAGCCACAGATCTAACCAAGGTAGGAGTCGGACTAGCAGAAAACTCACTATTGGCTGGTAAACTAACTGATGTAAACACTCAGTAACCATGTTCTTTTCAGGCCAAGATCGTACTAGACATGATGGTCACCATGTTCAGCGAGTACTGCTCACAAGCATTCACGTGAGTTTTGTAAAATGCTGTGATGCTGCATATAATTAACATTTCTCATTTAGCATTGTCATGTTTTTCTTCATCTTGCCCTGTGTTTCTCTCTCAATTTCAGGGTAGAGGAAGCAGAGGTCGTGCAGCCTGATGGAAGGACCTGCATGTACCCGGTATTTAGCATATTTGTGCTATAATCCCAATGACATTGGAAGTGTATCAAGTGGAGAATAAAGGCTACTTTCCACTATAAATGTAAAGAAAACACTCTCCTTAATGTCCATACTGATCAGTTGCTTAACAGTGGCATTTTCCCTGTAGGAACTAATGTATAGGAAAGAGAAACTGTCCAGTGAATTCATCAACAAAAAAGTTGGCATCAGGTGAGTGTGATTATGCTTTTCTGAAGACAAAGGTGTGTGTGTGTGTTTTTGTGTATATATATATATATATATATACACACACACACACACACACACACACACACACACACACACAAATACACGTACACACAAATATACATGCACACAAATATACATACATACACACGAAACGTGACAACCTTTGCTAGTCACTGTTGCTCCTCCCAGTGAGTCAACGGAGCGCATCGCCCAGCTGCTGACCAAGATGTGCCTGCGGTCCCAGGCCACAGGCGCGGGCCACGAGATCGAGGTGGAGATCCCGCCCACGCGCTCGGACGTTATTCACGCCTGTGACATCATGGAGGACGCCGCCATGGCGTACGGCTTCAACAACATCCCCCGCACTACGCCTCGCACATACACTGTGGCCAATCAGGTACGCGGTCGAGCAGACTTCCTCGTGTGTGTATGTGGATGTGTATTCACCTACCAAACATAGTAAAATGCCACACTGGACCTTTTCTGTACCCGTAGTTCCCATTGAATAAACTGACGGAGCTGTTGAGGCAAGATCTGTCAGCAGCAGGATTTACAGAAGCACTAAACTTTGCCCTGGTAAAGCACCCCACACACACACACTCACTGCTGTTTCTCTTTCAAGCACTCGAGAGTAATGTCTCTCTCCTTCACTCGCTGTAGTGCTCACAGGAGGATATAGCGGACAAGCTGGGAAAGAATATTTTGGAGACAAAGGCCGTTCATATCTCTAACCCCAAGACCGCTGAGTTCCAGGTACAGGAACAACACAGTAACTGTAATATATTTAGTGTGTGTACTGCATTAAACAGTCACCCATTATCGTGCATCCTCAGACTGAGGATAGGATGTCTGGTACACATTTGTGTCCACAAGATGGCACTGTGCGCCTCTGACTGTCTGAGTCTGTGTGGTCATGCTTGCATGCTTCCACCACCAGGTGGCACGCACTACTTTGCTGCCAGGCCTGCTGAAGACGGTAGCAGCCAACAGAAAGATGCCCCTGCCTCTCAAGCTGTTTGAGATCTCTGATGTGGTGCTGAAAGATCCAACTAAAGGTGTGTGTGCGTGCGTGTGCGTGCGTGTGCGTGCGTGCGTGCGTGCGAGCGTGCTAGAAGACTTGCACCTCAAGCAGAGAGCCACTTATTCTCTAACTCTTGAGTTGCTTGTTCATTTGTTCCTATGGACTCCTTATTGATTATTTACATAATATTAAAAGCTGATTATTGCATTTAATCTTACCTCTATGCTTATTCAGTTACATCTTTTACATTGCTATTAGGGTTGGGCCGATATACGATGCCATCATCCCATCGCCAATGACATCACAATGTTGAACAGGCATCGTGATAACATTTTTTTAAAAGTTGTCAAATGGCAAAGCAGGGTTGTGACTAAGTTATCAATTCTGAAACACTGCATAATAAGCTTTCTGTTAAAGGCTCACTGAATTTCTGTGGTCAGGATCACCTTCTCTTCCCTTCTATCTCAAACACAAACACGCACGCGCGCTCAGGCATGCCGCAGACACATTCAGTATTTCAGGATGCTATACGCTCATGCCCTGGCTGTCAATATGCGTAATGTAGCTTACATTTATCACACACCTCTCTTAGCCTACATCTGGCAATGCAATTGATTTATTATGCTAACTTAATGCTAACAGCAAAAACTAAACAACAGTTTACTGCTCGTGCTCACTCACTCACTTTGCTGTAGTCTACCATGATGGTTGTTCGCTAGCTGTTTTGGTAGGGCCAGTTAGGCATTTTGCTCTTCCGCAGATGCACCTGCACCACACCGCCATTGTCCGTCCATCTTTTGCAAAAATCCATGAGCCCCCCCCCCGTCGACCATGGCATCGTCCATCACGATGTTTCGCTAGACAGCGTCCGATGCCAATTTGATAGACATGGCCCAACAAACACCCTAGTTGCTAGTCTACTCTCCGATGCTGTAGCAAACCTAATTCCCCCTGCTGGAGCCTCACCTTCCATTCTCCTCCAGACGTAGGGGCCCGGAACAGCCGGCGCCTGTGTGCCATCTATTACAACAAGAGCCCGGGCTTCGAGGTGATCCACGGCCTGCTGGACCGCACCATGCAGCTACTGGAAGTGACAGCAGCCCGGGGAGAGGGCTACCACATCCAGGCTGCAGACGGTGAGGCGCTTGGGTGGGGCTGGGGATAGTTCTGTGTGTGTGTGTGTGTGTGTGTACGTGCACGTGGTGGTACTTGGATTCACACAGAAGAAAGATGTATTGCTCCTCTATGTCTGAGATGTTTGTCACATCTCTTGATGGTCAGGTGATCGCTGGAAGATGCCAGCAGTGTGTGAGTGAGTGAGCACCCCTGTTCTCAAACGTACCTTTAAACTGTGGTTGTGTGTGCACAGTTGTTCTACAGTTTTGGGAAAGTGTGCCTACAGCTGTGGGGAAACTCGCTCTGCACGTCTTTAAATATAAAATAATAAACAATTGATATTAAATATAATTAACATTTTATAAATAGTTTGGAGATAAGATTAGAGAAAAATCTCTAAAGTTATAGTGATGCAGTGTTTTCAGGCATTTCTGAAAACCACTTAAGTTTAAAGGTTTCCCATCATAAAATGCTTGTTTGGTAACGCAAAATCTGTTATTTAGCCAAAATACATTTATTAAAAACAATAATGGTGACCTATCCTCCCTCCTTTTTAAATTGATAGCCCAGCGCGTCTCCAATTGACACTGACGTTCTGCTTGAAGGGAGAAGTGTCCAATATGATTCCTCATTTGGGTTCCACCATCAGGCTTACACAAGCCTGTCCAGAGAGTCACTCTTGTCCTCTCCTCTGCACCGTTCTTCCCTGCGTTTCTCTATTCTTGGCTCTCCCCAAGGTCGGCCAGAGAGACGTGCTCTGCTGGCCCAGTCAGACAGCAGGCAGATCAATGGGCTCAGGTGTCTGAGCAAGGCGTGGCTAAGGCGGGCGATGAGAGAAGCGAAGATAAGGGGGCATGGAGACGAGTGTGCGCGAGATAGGACTGAGGACATGAGTCATGTAACGGGAGAGTGCATGCTGCTGTAGTCCCGCCTGGCTGCACAGAGACGGGCACATTGGACAAACACCCAGCAGCCCAGGGGCACTCAGAGCGCCCACACACACACACATACAATCACCATTATGACGGCAATCCGGATATCATGTTAGTGAACCAGAGC
Source organism: Speoplatyrhinus poulsoni (assembly GCA_025447795.1). NCBI lineage: Eukaryota > Metazoa > Chordata > Actinopteri > Percopsiformes > Amblyopsidae > Speoplatyrhinus > Speoplatyrhinus poulsoni. The sequence goes on along the minus strand of JAOEGT010117943.1, from coordinate 19,748 downwards.
AGCAGCAAAGTGAGTTATGGCCGGCAAAATAGGTGCCGGCAACAGGAAAACAGAAAGTTAATATATTTCAACTTGCCACGGCAAATATTTAAACTTGACGGCATTTACAACCAGATGTTCGTAGATTCCTCACACACGGAGAAAACGTCGCCAGTGAGAAGGTAATACTGTTGGTGCAACAACACTAGAATAATTGATACAATTAAAAAAGAATTACATCAAATCTTTGCCACAAAATATTTGTGTTGAATATATTTTATTTGTAAACGATACGCCACAACAACGCAGCAACTGCTGTTGGACGTTTAGGCCGTGCCTTCCAGAAAGCGTTTTGCCGTCTGCTGTGTTCCATGTGAACGCAGCATTAGCTAACCTTCACTCAGCACACTAATGCAGGGCCGTGCTACACTGGTGCACACACACGGTCTCTTCCGTGCAACATGCACCATTAGTCTAATCTCCACCCCCACACATCAGCGTTTCCTTAACCCCATTACAAGGTCATGACACCAACTCACCTGGCACACACACGCACGCACGCACGCACGCGCGCACGCACGCACGCACGCACGCACTCTCTCTCTCTTCTCCCTCACTTCTGGATATGTCCATCTGTGGGATGGATACCCATCGCACACACACACTAAACTTAATCCACTCCAGTGCAGCTAGACCATGTTTAGCTGGACCTCTGATTTAGAGGTAGTGCCTTAAGACAGCTTCTGTGATTGTAACTAGGCTTCCTCTGAAAGCGGGAGGGAGGGAGGGAGAGAGAGTGAGCAAGCAGGAGAGACAGGGAGAGAGAGAGAGCAGGCTGGTGGGAGAGAGCGACAGAGCGAGAGAGAGAGAGAGATCACCAAGGGCGTCAAGTGATTAGTAGTGGAAAAAGAAACCACTGAGAAGCAGATGCCTGTGATTCACTTAATGAGTGTGTCCAAAGCAGGGACCTGGCCCATGCACACGAAGTTGGGGATAATCTCTTCAGTCTCCTTGACCTTGCGTGTGCTATACGTGACCTTGGATATGCTTTAGAGGAGAGTCAGCGGAAGTTTTTATACATATATATATATATATATATATATATATACACACACTTATCTTAAAAAAAAAGATGTGGCAGAGTTATGTATATGGTTTCCATGGTATCCAGCTCAGGGTGCAAGTGGATGACGTATGAGAGCATGTGAATGCTACAGTGCTAACACAAACAAAGCAACACATGCAAATCTCCTGTTTATACACACACACACACATGTATTTTGAAAACCTTAAACCATACTGATGAAGGAACACGGAAGCTTCTGGACGCTATCAGCAAGGCAGCGTGGGCAGGAGGCAGCGCTTCATGACAGACTGCCGTGTCTGTGTGGTTGTTCGTTGTCATAGCAACCCTGTATCTACTGTATCTACAGTAGTTAAATATGACCAGTCTGTCTTTTCATCTAAGGGCTTTAGCGTGAAGCCGTCGTTCCTTTGATGTCCACTTGCTATCGCAAACTGCCTATTGTGTAGTTTATCCCAGTAGTGTTGAATACAAAATGTTTGCTTACAATTGCTGCTGTATGACCGGTTTGATCCAAAGGAACTTTCAATTACTACATTTGTCCTAGACAAATTCTGTTTTCTTACGTTTCTCCCCATTCCTCTGCCCAGATTCCACCTTTTTCCCTGGTCGCTGTGCGGAGATCTTTGTGCGTGGGAAGAGCGTGGGACGCCTAGGGGTCCTCCACCCAGATGTGATCAACCGCTTCGAGCTGACCATGCCCTGCTCGGCCCTGGAGATTGACATTGAGCCTTTCCTGTGATGTCACTTTCTAAACGTTGCTAGTAAAACACAGAGCAAATACTCTCAGCCCAGAACAGTTGAGAACAGGAGGAGATTGGGTTACAAGCTAGATCATTCCTGGCTAAGAATAGAAGACGTGCGTGGTGCATGGAAGTCTCATAGCATTTAAGGGACTCATTAATTAATAAAGGATATTCAACCTACGTGATTGAGTTTTATCTCGCTAGCTAGCTAGCGCATGGGAGCGGATCATAATGCAACTTGTCAAATTCATGGGCTGCCAGTATTTTACGCATGATTTTAATCTAGAAGAAATTGATTAAAATGAAAAACACTGCATTATTGTGTTTTTAATGTGAGTCTGTGTGCCCTTGTCGCATGCACGTGTGCGCATGCGTGTGTTTGAAGCTGTTTGTGCCTGGGTTGTAAATATAAACAGGTAATTCGGCCTGGTGACTCATTGCCATGTTGCCTTGGTTCTTCCAGCGGCCACAGTGCTGAAATAATCCTCACACACGACGTTCCCATGCGGGAGGTCATCAGGCGCAAGTTCCCCGGTGAAGAGCAGTCCCTGAAGGCCCCAGCCTTCTCCCCCACCACCACCAAAACAGTCTTCGGTGACATGAGCTCACCAGCTGGCCTCAGAGCCCTCAATGACTTCCTGGCTGACAAGAGCTACATGGAGGGCTTCACCGCCTCCCAGGCAGACGTGGCGGTGTTGGATGCCATCCTCTCGACCCCCTCTCCAGCCCTCTGCCACGCCCTCCGCTGGTACAACCACATCAAGTCCTTCCAGAGGGAGAGGGAGAGCCTTCCCGTAGCCAACAGTCGGTATGTGCTGGCTGCGGAGGCACCTCAGCCCCCGACGGCCTGCGACCCCGACGACCTTGACCTTGACCGTGACCTTGACCTGTTTGGCTCTGATGGCGAGGAGGAGCAGCATCTGGCGGAGCACGCCGCCGGGAAGTCGGCGAAGCCCCCGCCCGTCGCCAAGTCCTCCCGCGTCCGGAAGCTCCAGATAGGGTGCGTGGCGGAGGTTGACAAAGTGGGCACGGATCAGCTGGAGGAGGCCATCGAAGAGCACGTTCGGTCTCTGGACGTGGCTGCGTTCAACTAGATCTGAGGCTGATGCGCCGTAGTAGATGCCTAACAAGGAGCGCTTTTGTTTCCAAGTCAGGCCATTGTACAATGCCATGGTTCTTGGCATAACCAGTCTCCGGTCAGGGGATTAGAAACCATTGTATCCTTTTGAAATATGATTTACAGTCTTTGAAAAGTTTATATGGCTCTACTTTTTTCGAGCATACCTTTTTTTAATACAGGATCTTGCCTATTTGACCTTGTTTCATGTCACGTTACAGGATATTTTCCTTGTCAAATACAACTTATTCCACAAATCACCTACAGCAGCTGTGTATAGGCATAACAATCTGTGTTGTCTGTTAAAACAGCATTTGTTGCTTCAAGCACTCTTGGCTGTGAAAGTGGAATTATCATTTTACAAGGAAGTTTCAACAGGTTCCATAACTTTGAAATGTAGTTGAGCAAGATCAAGTTAAACATAACCAGGTCAGAAGGCTGTATGCCACATGATTAACAATGTTAATGATCATATGACTATGCAAAACAATTCATTTGAAATAAAGTGTGGTTAAACTGGTTTTATTTTTTTGACTGGCTGAGGCTCATCTGGTCCTGGGTATGCCTCCAATGGAGGTTTGACTTTATGTATGTACAATATGCTACAGTGAGGTAAGCGTTAAATAACACATTTTGGGTTGATGCAATAGCACAGGTCAGGCAAATGGAAATCCCCTTTGTGCTATCTTTTAAAAACCCTGCCTATATTCTGGGTCATATACCCAGAGCAACAAAAATTCTACTGACCAACATAGAATTGACCAGGCCAACAGATGTGTATGTGATATACTTATACGGCACTTCAATCTCCTTTCTTCTCCTTGTGTTTATGTCGTGTGGTGGCACATTGTACCAGGAACACAACGCCCACAAGCTCATCTTTCTCACTACCTGCCGAGTTGTAACTAATGCCGCGATGCCCACTGCGATCCGAGCCATGCCTACTAGCACCGCGGTTGTCGTGAGCGATGGTAGCGGCACAGGCAGGGCCCCCCGTGGCTCAAACGTCTGCCCAAGCTGCTGGTTCACCCAGTATCCCACGGACGACCCGGCAGCCGATCCGAGAATAGTGGTAGTATCTCCCCGCGTGGTGCTGTAATGATCCAGCTCGGGATATGTGTAGCAGAGAAGAAAGGGAAGTACCAATGACACATAGGGGGAGATGGGGCTGGTGAGCTGGAGCTGGTCGATGGTGTCCCAATACGGGTAGGTGAATAACAGCAGGGCCATGGAGATTAGAGCACCACAGAGCACATCCTAGAAGTACACAAATGACATATACTGTACGTGAATGTCATTTAGGTTGACTTGATTAAAAACCCTTTAAAATGTCTGCTATTATTACAGGTGGTGGTCTGACATATCTATTGAGTGTACCTGACGTTAAGATCGTATCTTGAATTCTTTTATATCAATGGAATTGTAAGATTTATAACTTTCTAACAGTATATAGCATGAAGAACAACTTATGTTAAACATGTCAACAGCACAACTTCCCCAACCAAGATGGTGAATGGCCCACGGGCGGGCCGTCGAAGTTTGAAATATTTAACTTTACATGTACATTTAAATTAGCAGGTAGCCTATCTGTTCTTATATGTGAGGCCTTGTTTAATGCATGTGTTTGGGTTTGCAGCCTCATAGACAGTCTAGTCAAACACAAAAATTAATAATGTATGGCCCTGAAAGCTTTTTTACACTAGTGTGCATGTGTGTGTTTGTGTGTAAAATGCTATAGCTCACCAACACTGAGTGCATGCCTGTGTAAAGGCGGCTCAGACACACCAGAGCAGAAATCACAACAGCAATCAGCAGGCCCACCTCAAACTGGAACTGAGATGTAAACACACTATATTATTAGTAGCCTACATGCTAATGATATGTTAATAGGCTTATTTGCTCATTCAATATGCTAATAAGCTCATATGCGACCCTTCCATTCCACAGCAGACCAGCAGCATTCCTTGATAGTGAGAAACAATAGAATAGAAGACACCTCACCATACTAACATTGCTCACATTTCTCTATAGTAGCCCGTACAGAAGGAGCAATAGTTGCTCCCCGCTGTTCTTCCTTTTTCCTGTTGGTTTTAGACCTCATAATCCACTCATCTCTCCTCCCAACAGAGATGTACATATATCTTCCCTCCGCCAGATGCCCATTCTGCCAGGTTGACGTATGGCCCGCCGTCAAGCCATCGCTGCTTTATTCCTCCGCTGTCTCTCCTCCCTCCCACCCTCTACCTACGGCAACCGGTTTTGTTTCCACACAATTTCAATAACAGTGTGAAGAGGGGGCCTTGTGTATTCATTCACCACCTACAACCCCCCCCGCCCTTCTCTGTATCTTTTCCTTGAGTCTTTTCCTGTCTTTTTTGCAGCTGGAAGCCTATTCACTGGCAGTTCATGAAGAGGGGCTCCTTGAATGGACACAAAGGATGCCAAGGACAGGAGGGGGTCACTCTTTGATTGACTGTCGCGACCTCCGACCTGTGCCAAGAACCTAGCGAAGTGGCCCCAGGGTCTAGGGGGCCATTCACAACCTCCTCAACAGCCCACTACTCATCTATAGCCATGCATGCTCTTTCAGGGGAAAAACCCCTTGAGGAATTTATACTACAGTTTAGAGCACTACTGTATAAACTGCTACTGTATAAAAGTGACCAGTCTGGAACACGCAACATAGCCAGAATAATGACAATTTTAAACACAACCAGCTTTTTTTTTTTTTTGTATATTCCTACAAGTGATCGACTAAAGCGGCTTCGATTCAGCCGAGAAACTGTCAGCCATATTTGATTTGTGACTGAACAAGACGCAAGATAACGTGTTATCATTTCAAAAATCAGTCAGCCATGAAGAGCAGAAGTGGAGATGTAGACTGACAGTCATTGAGTCCACCAGGAGTCCATCAGGAGACCAAAAAGCAGCTGGGTGGGCGTGTCTGATGGTGAGTGATGGTGACTGCAGACCCCGCCCCTCCCCATTCATTGTCCAACAGTCAGTCAGAACTCCTGTAATGGACAGGAAGGCCACACCCCTCCTCTATAGGAGCTACCACTAAACCCCCACAACAGCCTAAACTTTGGTCATTGGAAGTCTTGTTGCGTCCAATGGTATTTCTCCCAGAGAGAATTTTTATTTGTTTCTATGTAAAAGGTACACTCCTCAATTGTGTTAGAGCACCCTGGGAACCATATAGTACCAGCTGCAACCAGCTGTTATTTATTTAAACAACTGTGCTCGGCTGTAGATTGTATGGTTGTATGCTCGGAGGACTGTTAGCCACTCAGTTTCAAACTAAAACAAGTGCACAAAAAGCTTGGGCTTTACACGTCCCGGCTTTCTAAGCCAGATATACCAGACACAAAGACCTTACCGTAGTACATCAGCATGATCTAATAACTCATAAGCCAACAGTGAAGATGCCCGGTGTAACGCTAACCTGGATCCTGGAAGGGGCGCTGAGCAGTACAGTGAAGGAGATGGCAGTGGCGGCCATGGCATGGGTGGAGGGCAGGCCATATTCAGCGTTGATGCGTGGCTCCAGCTTCACCACCGGGGGCGACAGAGGACGAGGCAGCTTTAGAAGGTCCTTCATCACCTGGCCCACGTACATCACTAGCTGATAGTGGAGAGAAGAAGACAAGAACATGTGTCTCAGTAGCACTGTCACGAAGGTCTAGCCAAGGTCTACAGTAAGAGATTCCAAATGTCAACGATATTGTAGTGCAACCTTTGACCTTGTATAAGGGGCCACCAGTACACCAATTTCACATAAGTCTGCAGTCTCACAATCAACTAACTACAGGATAACATGCAAATTAACCCTTAGCACACTCAATGTTGAGTACTAAAAGACAATCTGAAATAATAGGGCATCACTAATTTGCAATCTTTCATCTTCCTCCTCAGAAGAAGACAATGTTAAAATTATGAATAGTGTAAGATTTCTGATTAGCCTGGACACTCATTGGGATAGCAACACACCATCTCATGAAACCCACCGCTGTTTAAAAACTGCAGATACCGCATCATATAGTAACAGTCTCTGTTGTATAGGAAACGAGATACTGAATGTGTGCTTTGCTGACGCAGCGTCTTAGGCTTGGGCCGACAGAGGGCTCACACTCGACACAATGACACACTCGGAACAAGGTCTGCATGTGTGTGAGCGCAGGTGCAGCCTTACTGTGTGGCTGGCCAAATGTGCTGCCTATTCCCTTTTTGAGACGTCCCTTGTGACACACACACACACACACATACAGCTTGCTCCAGCTAGAGGGTTATTTGAGGATCTGCCTTGCATATTTAATGAACGGCTGTCTTACAGGGGAAGGGGGGGGGGGGGTGCAGAGGGAGAGCAGAGAGGAGGAGAGAAGGCATAATAATATGTGTTTAAAGGGATTGAGAAAACAGGTGGCTATTACCATCTCCACTGACTAAGTCTCTGGAAAAAGCATGTACTGTAACCATGCAACAACAGATCCATGTACTGTACAGTATGTGAATGTTGTTTTGCAACCCATGCCCATATATGGAGAGGGCAGGTTAGCAAGCAGGAAGGAAGGAGTTAACACGTCCTGTCATTGAGGTATTTTTCACACGTGCTTGTGTGTAACACGTTCCACAGCTACTGTTGGCACACCTTCCCATCTGTCTATGTATCATTTGTGACCAATGTGTCAGACCGTTTTGAGTTATGATCTTTCTGTAGAGACTATACGTACAGTATATTATAATGTAAACCATCTAACTCACCCGAAACATTTCCTTTATTAACGTCTGTTTAGCACCATGTACTGTATATGGAGGTACGCAATTGCTTGGAATACCCCTATTATGTTCATTATTCCACTATTTGCTTACATGCACCAACAACACATGCACCTGTGTGAGCACATGCACGCACACACACACACATTGTACTGTAATTCACACAAACAACAGATGAATCAACCCTGAAAACAAGCATCACTTACGTCCTGTTCATACGAACGCTACACCGCTGAGTCTGCCCTGTATGTTTGCCTAATAAAAACACCACACCCTACAAGTTAGCAAGTCCCAATAATGATCCCAGTACAACTATCATGCCAGTCAGTCTCTGAGTAACGTCTTTGTGTGGGTCACATCAAAGACATGACCCGAATCGGTCACATTAGGAGTTAAACATAGGTCAGGACACATGCACACAAGTGTATTGATCAGACCCAGAATAGATTTGGACTTTGATCTATCAACATAAGGTTGTGTGTGTCATGCTGGGAAAAGAGGTATTCCGCAGGCCACCGTTTTGGTACACAGCATTCTTTTGTTTCTTATGGAGAGTTGTAACTCCGTTTTAGTCTGTGGTTCATGTTTTCATACTGCATTACACAGGAACACAATATGCATCGTATGATACATATATCAAGAACTGTAACTCAAGACCATGGAAGGCATAATTGGAGCGCAGTTCTTCACCTGCCTAGCATTTACTACAAATAAACAATCAATGCCATCTAGACTACATTTGTCAAAGCTTTAATATTCCTTCTATGTGGTGATAAAACATCAATGAAAATTAGATTTGTTCACAGCTATAAAACAGTTTTTAATCATGTGAAGCTACATAATGTATTGTGTGCATAGTATTTGTAAGCATATGATGAACACTGTCTATAAAGCATTACATTTTCCAAATGGTACATCTGCTGTAAGAATAATATAACTAAATGGAAATATTAACTAATGTGTTGTCAGAGGGATAAAGTGTTGCTTGAGACTTCCACAGTGCCCTCATTTTATGATTCACACAGCACGAGCCCCAGTAATGCATGTAATGTCATTTGTGACCATATGTTCACTGTTTTCTCAACAAACTGGCCTGGCTATGAAGGCACTTTAAGATAACAGAACAGTGGAGGGTGTGTGTGTGTCTGCGTGTGTGTGTGTGCCTGCGTGTATGCGCACGTGTGTGTAGCCACAGGTGTAGATATTTTTTTTTTTATGTTCTATGGACAAGTGCATGTGCCAGAGACAGTCAGTGTAACTGTGGTTGTGTCTGTCGCATTTCCGTTCATGCGCTTCACTGTGAACCTTTACGATGACTTTGTTGAAAATTGGGGAAGATGTGGTGGGGGTGGGGTGGGGTGGGGTGGGGGGGGGGGGCATGAGGCAATGAGATTCACCCTCAGGGTCGCAGGGCAAATGGTCTGCCTAGGAGACAGAATGCAATGACAAACGACAAGGCCAATAAACTTCAGAGGGAGGAGAACAGAGAGGATTACTGCTAATGTCTAACTAGTGAGGAGGGACTTAACTGTTTTGTAGGATGCATGTCAAGGTATATGTGTGTGTGTGTGTGTGTGTGTGTATGTGTATGTGTGTGTGTTTTACTATAAAACAATTGTGCATTGTGTCTGTAAGTGTGTGTGTATGTGTGTGCGCCCTTGAAAGGCCCATGCATTCCCAAGTGTCTGGCACAGTCAGGAGTTCAGCCTATGTGAATGCCCTCTCCTCCCCTAGGCAGGGTTGGGGGTGGGGGGGTGGGGGGGGGGTTGCGAAGAAATAGGGTTCAGACACAGGGCACGCCCAGTATGCACTCAGAGCAAGAACACAAAAGGCACACAAACGCACAGCTCATCAAAACTGACTGAGAAGCACTGTGTCAAATCCCCTCTTCCCAGGAACTGTATAGGTACGTGACATTGTGCTCAGGGTGCACAGTAGACTGACGTCTATGACAAGCATGCCTGCGGAGTCCGTTTCAACTGATGGACATGTGTCCCAGTTATAGCCTCATGCACTGTCTGGGCCCCAGTTAGCATGGGGGGCATGGACACATGCATCACACGGCAGTGTCAGAGAGAGGGCACAAGGCAGGGTGCAGTGGAGAGGGGTTACAAGGTGAACACAGGGTGAAGGTGATTTAGAAGAGTGCACATGTGGTCACGCCGACTTGGGAGAAGCAGATCAAGGCCGCTGAACACTAATTCTGACCTGGAGTTCTATTAAAGAGGTCAAGCCTACAGTACGCTGGGAAAGGACGGCTAGTATCCGAACTTGATCAAAACAAATACACCTCTCCCTCTTTCAGAAGCCCCCCCCACGTCTTAGATGGTGTGGTGTGGTCTGCACCACGCTGTGTTCCCGTGTACAGAGCCTGTGTAGAAACACCTGATGATTCTGTCAGAGTGCACAAAGAACAGACAGCTAGCAGACCTTGAGGAGAGGTTTGCTGAATTGAACAAAATGTGTATCATCTTACAATCACTGACTCTGTCTTGAAGTGGCAGGCACCCCTCCATACACACTATAGTAGTTCTACACAAACATTTCAATCCTCAAAACAGTGTTCTTTTGAGTTGTAACATTGTGCTCTACTATCACTTGATATTACGTGCAAAGTGTCTTGACCTACAGTAAAGAATGATTCCCGCACGCAATACAATGCTGCACCTTCATTTCAATAGTATGGTCATGTAAAGTGTTAGACAGTGTGCTGTGCCATCACTCGGCATATGTCACACAAGCATTGACCTACACTCCACATGTTGACGAGGCGTCTGCAAAGGAAAGGGTCCAAGTTCCAGTGAATGCAGGGAAGACAGGTGATGTAGAAGACTTCATGTCCCAGACCCGCTGACAACAGGAACAAGACGTACAGTGGCCAGTTCCTCACCTCATATTGTGGCCTGTCAGGGTCCTGTGTGGATGAAACACTGCACTAAAACATAGGGTTTGGACACCTGATACTTCATGTATGGCTTCATTTCATCCCACAGACAACTTCCTCTTTGAAACTATGATAAAGCAAAATATAAAGAAAACATTGGCTCTTTTGAATTGCAGATCTTCTCCAGCCTTTAATGACAGTATGCAAGCTGCTAGCAAGACACTTATAGACCTTAGCAAACAATGTATTGCATAAAGAATTTTCACAATTATGTAAACATAAAACAAGTTGCAAGCCTTTAGACGGAGACGAACAAACCAGCAAGACAAACAAGAAATGCCAGTCAGACTGTTAAAAAAATATATATATTTACTGCGACTTACGACTCGTCCATTTTCCTTTAACTTAGAATTCGAATTGTTGTGGTGGTGGTGATATCTTTCCTTCAACTCTTCAGTTGATTTCTCCACATGGGAAAACTCAATCGAAGAGCGCATATTTTCTCCACTTTGACGCGGAGTCTCGGGAAGATAGAGTCCACATAATCTCTGAAACCGCGCAACGAGCTCCGAATTATGGAGATAGGCCAGGAGCTCTAACATGGCACAACAAAGAATTTAAGTGACGGAATACCTTGTACTTGAATTTAAGCGACCGAAAAATAATCTTTCCTCTGAGTACAGACTGAGAGAACTATACAGGTGCGCCTGGAAAGGTGTGTAAAGGGCGTGGCTAAAGGGCCATGACTGGATTATTGTGATTCATAGATAAAGAAGCGAGAAACAAGTTTCACCATAACCACTGCTTAAATGTAAAATTGTTGCACTTATGTTGCAAATGTAAGAACATTAACATTAACATTGTAACATTTTGGGTTCATGTATTGAATGACGTTTTATGCCAATGAACATTTTTTTATTTTTTTCATATACCAAATACCAAATATGATACAAATCTATAATTATATAGGCTGTATATAAATTCATAAAAGTTTGTCAATGTTATAACCAGCATTGACGCGTCACAGTAGCCTACTTTGAGATAGCTCAAAACATTTTAGGTTAGACTACTCTTAAATGTTTTCATCGCGCTCTTTACGTCGCTGTCGTGTCAGAACATATAGGGCTAAATCCACTTGAAACAGAAATTTCTACATAGTAGGCTGTAATTATTTATGCGTCAACTAAATACAAATTAGGCATAGGCCTACAAGGGTCAGGTCACGTCAGCGTCAGCGAGGTTATGATGTTGGATGAAATTAAAAGATAACTGGGCAAGAATAGACACCAACACTGCATACCGCAGATGGCAAAACTGAAACGTTATTGACAGTCTATCTGCAAGTTGACATATTCAAATGGCAAAACGGCGCATCTTTTTATTCCCGACTCAAGTCTGTATGTTTCCTTTAAAACGCCAGCTATAGCATGGTTGCTCTATTGCTGGATTGTATCCTATCATGTCGACTGTTGAACAGGAGATGACCACTGAACAGCTTGTAACAAGCAATGCGTTCAAAATACGAAATTGGGTTCTTTTTCATTTAGTTAAACTAGTGTCAAATTATCTGCATTGACAGGTGTCGTGACTCATGCACAAAGTGATTGTCCAATAAAATGTAAACATCGCGTGAAAAGGTGCATTTTAAGGTTAAATTCACACATTTTAAACTGGTAAAAATTAATGGATTAATTATAATATAGGACACATCAGAAATAATACATAAAATTAGGCCTAAATTTGCAAGTTTTGAGTGTTTCAGACAGATAAAAGCAGCTGTAGATGCGGACGGCAATCACTTTTTATCACACAACCACTTTTGGGCACGACACCGGCTACTTCTCCCGTGTGATGCTCGCAGTGGCAGTCAATGAAGTTGCGCTTAAGATACACTTTTTAACTGTGGATGGATGATGTTGTTGTTTTTTACTAAAGACATTTTTACTAAAGAATTTGGCTATTATAATTAGTAATTAATCCATAATAGCCCATATGTTTAGTATATAACCTTTTAACGAGGCTATAACAAAAATGTTTTCTGTTTGCATTTTATTTCTGGGTGTGCCGGCTGCCTCTTTAGATGACACAGGCACACCCGTGGCTACGCCATAGGGCTATGGGCTGGTATTTTATTTTAGGCTATTCTGTGCATTCTGAATGCTGCGAGGAATTTCATGATGAGAACGTTTGCTTTTCTGTTTGAAGTCTCATCTCGGTCGAATTGAAAATAACATGCGCTGTCAAAATAGAGTGATAACGAAATAGGGGAACTATACATCCGTGAACTGAGAGCAAATGATTGCAGCCGCTCTGTCTCTCTTGTGATAGGCTATTTGCAGAGTCGCTCGCTGAGCCCTGCGTTGGATTCACCACCATTACATCATCGATTCCCGCGAACGCGGAGCGTGAAATTATATCACAGCATTTTTTAGGCTGATATTTAGGCTGACCCAGTGGTGGTTTAGCCTACATTTAGTCTGAGAAAAATGCGTCTTACATTAGGGACGTAATAGGTAGCCTCTAATTTAAACAAGTATAATGTCCATTGTAGATTAATCGGAAGGGTGATGGCGTTTCCATGAGCGGGGAAAGTGGGAGAGAGAGAGAGAGAGAGAGAGAGAGAGAGAGAGAGAGAGAGAGAGAGAGAGAGAGAGAGAGAGATAGAGACTTGCACCGTCATCAGCATCTGTACGGCATCTCCCTTTGTGCTTACCAGAGAATGTGAATGGCGAAAGATGACATGGCGGAGGTAGATTTGGCATCAAATGGAGCGGAACCCCCTGGCGAGGCGGCTTCAGCGTTCCCCTATGAGGAGTACGAATGCAAGATCTGCTACAATTATTTCGACCTTGACCGCCGTGCGCCCAAGATTCTGGAATGCTTGCACACATTTTGCGAGGAGTGCCTCAACACGCTTCATCTCCGGGAGGAGCGTCCATGGCGAGTTAGCTGCCCAGTATGTCGCCACAGGACGCCCGTGCCGGACTACCGCATACAAAACCTGCCCAACAATACGAAGGTGACGGAGGATTTTCCGCTCTACATCGACTCGGACCCCCTGCCTCAGGACGCGTTGCCGCTGTACCCTCCCCCGCTCCACCCGGCTCTGATCGCCCTTCGAAGGGAGGAGGCTTCAGCGGCGTCCAATACAAACCAGGCAACCCCCTCCACCACTGTATCCACGGCCACAACTCTCTCCCAAGACTCGGTGCGATACGACAGCTGTCAAAGCTGTAAAAGAGTGGCGCTGACCACTGGCTGCGTGTGCGTTATTTTCTCGTTTCTTTCCATGCTGGTGTTGCTCTTCATGGGCCTGATATTCGTGCACAGTCACAGTAGCCCTCCCTCGCCCGCGGGACCGATTTGCCTCTCCGTAGCCAGCATCCTAGCAATGTTTTCTGTGGTCGTCACATGGCTGATCTGCTGGCTCAAATACAGACCCGACCACGAGACAGGCCGCTCATCCGCCACCAATAACACCCGGAGAAACGCGTGATTATGATGACGAAGGATAGCCTACAGTATAGGATATAGCCTACCACTGGAAACCGATAGGCTACTACTCCCTTTATCTTTTCTAGCAAAATGGTCCAATTATAGCAAACACAGAAAGCCTTCATCTTCACCTCATATTTGAGCAACTGGCCGACATGAACCTTAATAATTCCGTAGGCTATTTATATACAATTGAGATTGCCGTAGGCCCATTTGACTGGGCGTTCTGGTGAATGAAGGGTTAAAGAGTGATTGCAGCGCGTTTACTCTCACCCGCTATGCATAAAGCACTATGCCATTTATTGATAACTGCATTCTCATAATTGTAGAGTTTCGTCCCACGCGCTTTAATATGCATAACGCACTATGCTATTTATTGTATCATACGATATTGTACATTATTGGTCCACTTTTGAGTTTTGACATAACTTTTAGTTTTGTTTTACATTGATGATGTTGTGCTTATTGGAAAAAGCTAAACTCAAGCGTAAACATTTTCTGTAAAAAAAAAAACTGTACATAGACCACAATTATAAATGTTACACTGAGAAGTGGAAAGCTTTGTTGAAATAGGAGTGTTGCATTTATCTTTATGTCTCTAATCCATGGCATAGCCTTTGTCATTTATTGAAATCGCCTTGGAGAATGCTTAAGTGTAACACGAACTGATATCAAGCTTGTCTGTGCATTTTACTTATGCATTTTACGATTTATTTTAGATACGCAGGTCGTTAATTCTTTTCACTTGTGCCTACAAAATTTGTTCTCCAAAGTTCAATCAATCAATCAATCAATCAATCAATCAATCAATCAATCAATCAATCAATCAAGCTGTTTATCCAACCTTTATTATTGTTATTATTATTATTATTATTATTATTATTATTATTAGTAGTAGTAGTAGTAGTAGTAGTAGTATTATTGGTATTATTATTATGATAGAAGACCAAGCTGCCGGATTGTTTATTGTTGGCCAGGGGTAAATTTAATATTGTACCCAAAGTTAAACCAAGTAAACAGGCATAAATGTTTGCCTCAATCACTAGCTCAACAGGTGTTGGACCAAATACAATATATTCAAAGGAGGATTTGACTATTACACTTCTTCTCAGTTCTTTGAGGTAATTAAACTATTACATGTATTTATTTAGTTTACTATCATAGTGTGAAATGTACACCATAAAGGAAGAAATAGGTATACTTGCTTCTGATGCTTCAGTGATCGTTGACCCCAAACATTTGAGGAACAGAAAGCTCCAAAGCACTATAAGCCATGTATTAGAACACATTGGAACTTGAACATTCAGTCAATCTGGGAATTATCTTAAGGTGAGTCCGATGCATATTAATATAGACTGACTTGGACATGCATAAAAAATGGCAGACAAAGCATATGATAGGATAAAAAGAGATTTGTAGAAAAACTTTACTGTCCACTGTACACTCAGTGGATTATATCAGTTTCCCAATTATTGTTGTAAACTATTTATAATGTTCCTGGTGCAATTGCACTGCTTTGGAGAGGACTTGGAGAAAACACTAAAAGGAGATTTTGTTAAGCACTTTTACTGCCATTCCACGATAGTAATTGTATCCCTGTGAATATGGCAAATAATTTAAGTAAACGCAAATGTATAACCATCCAAATTATGTCCATTATTGCTTCGAATCCATTAAAACATTTCCTATATGATGATGCACTTTTACAGTCTTATTTGACACATATGGTATCTATAATGTAAGATCACTGTATTTATTTGAAAGAACCTATCAAATGTTTTAGATTTTTATAAGAACATTTGGCTGTTGTTATGGTACAAAATGTATTTGCACAGAGAAATGTTCTTAATGTGCTGTTTTACATACATAAACATGTTTCAGTAATAAATAATACATAAACAAATTGCATTTGCCTGAAATTGCACTAAAGCACATTAGACACATGAGACAATCGTTGTTTTATAGCAACTGAAACTTTATAAACTGCTGCTTTAAACAAGTAGGCAAGCATATTTGTCGTGCGGTAACACGATTAATCAACAATGTATTTTTTCAGATTTTGCAATGAAACATCTCACTTTGTACCATGTGCCCTCTACTGGACGACAACTGGTATTGCACACACATGGCCACCACGACGATGAGTTAATTGTATTCAAAAACGTTTATCTTAACAGTGGTGTAAACGTGTGTCGGATGCTTTCCTATGGCTTTTCTTTAATATAAAATAAGCTTTTTGTACAATTATATTATTCCGTTTGTAGTTTTAAGATTGTTGCCTATCCTAGTTTTATAGCAGGATTTATAGGTTTCACATTTTTATTGACGACCATGCCCCAATTAGGCTATATGTCTCGTTTCGTTAAATGGGGTCATGGATAAACAACAACACATTGGATAAATAAAACAATACGTGTTTTCCCAAAATTGTGCTTCAATACATTGATTTCATGCTTGTACAATGACAACAAAGCACATAAGCCGAAAACGGGAAAATATTCACATTTTATTTGCGTATTATATAGATACTTATTTTAGAATTAACGCACAGGCTTAAAAGGCTATTTACATTTTTTTGATACACTTTTTTTCTTTAAGTTCAATTACACATTTTGACACTTAAAAACATGTATGCCTAATTAATTAATTAATTAATTCGTTAATTAATATCCTAATTTATTGTAGATCTATTCATTTAGAATTTTAATAGACTGCAAAATGTAATAACCTAAGCCCATGTCATCATGACAACATTGTCTTCATTAATTTGGCATGAATGTAATGTTACTTCATTGAAAGCACATAAGGCCAGAATCACCGAATATCATCGTATAAATCCCATAGGCCTATGTTGTTAGTGTCTAGCCTATCTCAAACGTCTTTAATTGGATTTCAACATTTTGTGTTAGACTTTTAGCTCAATCTGAAAACTTTTTAGACCTGCAATGTCAACATATTTGTTTGTCGATACACCTCTCCACGCAGAGTGGAGTGATGCAACTAATTTATTTCTCATCATGCGAGATTTCTGACTCTGAATTTCATCCTCCGGTAATGGATTCGATATGGAGATTCAGTGTCGTTTTTGAGAAGGCCGAGGTATGCATCATGCTTCTCTCTGTTTTTCATTCGTCTCCCTGTTTTCTTGGCTATAATATCCAGTTTCAATAAGCTCATTGACCCTCTAAATCGTCACGTCTGAAGAGTGATGTTTTCGCCTTTGGCCGAAGTCACCAGTAACTTAGGCATATAGCCTATTTGTGATGTGTGCAAAAAAACTGTTATGAACATTTGTAACTGATAGCCTATACAAAATTATTTTATTCTGGACACAAAACATTTTATATGTGAAACCAATAAAGTCAGCTTTCATTCTTGCTTGCCAAATGGGGCTAATAAGGTAACATATACAGGCTATATATAGGACTTTGCTACACAATAAACAAAGCAAGGCAAAAACAAATACATATTTTATTGTATCTCCACATTTTCTGTCCGGCGTCTCTCAATAAACAAGGACCCGTGTATTTAGAATTTAAAAGTCACAGTTAAAACCAGCGCTCAGTTATTGTTGATGCGTGGTTTAACATCAAGGCATTTCCATGGGTCTTTTGAAACGAGTCAAATTTTAATTGAATCCCATAAGAAGGAAGGACAGTCTCTGTGTAAATGGATGGCAGTGCCCAAGGTAACTCCCCCGCTGTGTTCCATGTTCCATGCTCTGCAGGTGAGTGAAGGCAGTGAGTGAAAAAAGTCGTTCGATTCTGTTTCTCCCACAACAAACAAAAACGTTTATAACTTTGCGTCTGTTGATGATGCGGTATTAACATTTTACAGTAGTCTACTAGTCTTTGTAAACATATAATTTGGCCAAATATTACATTACCATGTTTAAATATGGTATAGGCCTTAGTGCCCTATGCGCTATAAGTGGTGTGACATGCCTTATATGTGATCTATTGTGAACAGTAACCTAAAAACATGCGCAGTGCGAAAGTGGTTAATCCAAAATCGTTTGAAGCATCTGATTAAAATAGCGCGTTTCATTGAGGGGAAATCTCAATGAAACGAGGTCAAAAATAAATTGGAACTTTTTATTTTGCGTTTAAATCTAAAGGGTCAACACATTTAACATAACCAGCCTATAATTTCCACATCAACGAGCCTGACATACTATTACGTATAGAACACTTTATAAGTGTGAAGATGGGCATCTGCTCCAGGGAATTTAGGTTCATGATGATTTCAAAAGGGCAGCATCATAGCCTTGCCATTACAAACGGAAGGATGCTAAGACCCAGGACACTGTGCGTAATGGGCATTGGAAGCGATAAAAGAAACGCATTTTTTTATTTAGTCGCAACAAGTAAAACAAAAAAAAATAAATTGTGTTTTAGTGAGAAAAATGGGAATTGCGAATTGCACTAGACACACTTTACGGCCGCCCTGGCGTCGTACCCTGCTGTGGCACACAGTGTGGCTGCGGTCCCCTATCCTACTGCGCTCAGCTTGCTGTGGCTCTGCCTAAAATAAGCTTCAATAAATACCTTCAGATGAAGTCGGACCTGCTTTGGCTATGGGACCTATATGGGACCTGTGAGACCATGTGGTGAACATACATTCAAGTAATATGAAATGACATATGTCAATTTAGAGTTAGTTATTTTGTTAAGCAGTGTTTTTTGATTAATTACAAAGGTGTTCTTAAGATAAGCTAAGAAAAGTCACTTATCTAGATCAAGCCCGGTCCTAAGCAAAAGTGTGACACTTTCTATTTGGAGGAAAGTTTTCACAACCGACCAATCATTTCTCGTCGTTACTGACCGTACACCAGCCAATCACCGCTCAGAGCTTTGACTAGGCGAGAGAAGCGCATCGCAAATAATAAGTGATCGTCTACTTTTGACCATCTTCCCTCACTTTGAACGTAATGTCAAGAAACAACAATAACAGCGACAGGCTGTGGCTCAGATCTGCCTAAATCGCTGTGGCAACCACGTCCTCAAAAGATTTCGGATTTGAGACACAAGGACTTCTCCCCACATGTTTACATTTTACATTTTGTATTTCTATTTTTGTGAACTTTGGCGCTTTGAGGCCGAGCCCGCGTTCGTTCCAGGACGTCCTGGTGTGGTTGAAGTAACTTCTCAAGGACTGTATAGGCGTTTATTTTAGAGATTTATACAGCACCGCTTGTCGAACAACCTCCGGAACGGAGGCATCCATATAGCGTCGGGTCGTGGAGGCATCACGAATTTGGCGGGGTCACTACACAGGATGATGCGACCCACGCTCGCCCAGAACTACCCCCGAGGCGGCTTTCCGTTAGAAGGTAAATTATCAGTATTTTATAGGATAGCTTGCCTTGAATGCAGTTTCGAATGTTAAAAGCGTAAAGACGCACGACCCTAACGCACATATATAGACGTATTCATGTGCATATTTTCACACAGACAAATATATGAAACTAACTGCAAAATATAAAGGAATACGTGGCATGGTATTTTCACATGTAATCAAACCGCTCTATTTGAATTGGATTATGGATGAGGTGCACTTATGCACTCAAAATATTTTATTTGACATTATTGTTTGATGTTTTCTGAATTAAGATGTTTAATTTAGTTAGAAATAGGTTACAGCTGGCAAGATAATTACATTATTTGT
>JAOEGT010117932.1:0-12059 GCA_025447795.1 Speoplatyrhinus poulsoni | reverse complement strand
GGGTGGGAGCAAGTGTGAACTGTGACCGACCTTGTCCAACCGTCGCTCAGCTCGCTGCACATACTGAGAAGTGTCACTGAGCAGAACGGCTCCGCTCAAGCAGAGAGAGTGCATCGCTCCTCTGGGCCCGGCCCACGCTAGTCAACATGCTGTAGCACGAGGTAGGGCAGCTGGGACAGATTATGAGGCCAGCTCCTTTAAAAATATAACACTCTCTGGGTATTTGTCCCCCTTTACCCCGATCCACAAATCCATTAGGGGGGCCTTTTAAAATTCGTCCAACCTTAAGGGAAAGCGATAAAACACATTTTCTCTTGCACAACTTCACCTGGAGGCAAAGAGCTAACTTTTCCCAGACTGGGTATTAACCTTGAGTGTCTGTCTTCCCAGTCGGTCACCGTCCTTATCTGTAGAGACAGACTCCTGGCGTCACACTGGGCAGACTGCCGAATACCTGGAAATAAACACCACCTTAACGGCGCCTATCGCCATGGAGATACCCTTCAAGGGGACCAATGAAAACTGCTGACAATGGGCGTGTAAACCCTGCCAGTAATTGCGATCGGCTTGTTTTACTAGCCCCTCCCTCTCTCTCTCTCTCTCTCTCTCTCTCTCTCTCTCTCTCTCTCATTACAACATATAGACAACATCAGGCTACGGCAAAACAAGATATACTTCCGCTCATCAAAACTGCTCACCAGACATTAGGGGGTGGGTTAATAAGTTCTGTCCCATTTCTGTCTCAGTTTGGAGAGTCCCGGGTAGGGGTAAGGTGGAACCAGATTATGAGAAAGTACCACGCTGCCGCTCGTTTGATTTGACAGCGGGGCAGAACCCCCCTGTTGTTATTTTTCAAGCTTCCACCAGAAACCTCAAATTACACCTTTCAGAGGAGCGATAAATCACACGAGGCGCTTCATCAAAGGCTTTCATGTCACGAGTTACAATATATGCGCGAGAGGCGAGTCAGGTAATAAAATAGACAGAACATTACACATGATTGTAACTGTGGTTAAAAATTTAAAAAAAGTTAAGAAAAAAGTTAAATAACCCATTGTGATTTTAAATCAGCATTACTGACAGCTGACAGGTAGAATGTAAGAAGCAGAGAGGCTGCAGGTGTGCACTGTGACCACTAGGAGTCTCTGCAGCTCTCCAGTCATGCGCCTTTGCAAGAGCCTAGTTCAAAAGCTCGGTTGGACACGAGTCAAGAATGATTTTCACAGAACTAAAATCCTCCATCCAGATGTGAAACGCAGCTTGTTAGGTACAGGCAGTTCTAACAGGTCAACCCCAAGTGCCTTTTTAACAGACGACAGATACAGTTACACATAAAATGCATATTTCAGGGAGCATATAAATACTTTATTGATCTGCCACACCTGGAATGAAAACACGTAAATCCCTCTCTCAATTGTGAAAATAATAACAATGTCAGAATATTCCTTTGGCTCACCCGGAGGCATGTTATTGGGCTGTGGCAGTGCGTGTTACGGCCAGACCAAACGTGATAGGCCAACATGGACCACTCTGGGACCCTGCAGTCAGACAGAGGGTGTTTGTTTGGTGCACAAGACTGTAGAGCAAACAGAAACCAGACAAAAGACTTGCACGGTTCTGTGTTAACATGAACTCTCTCTGCAGATGTCTGGGATGAATACACCCGCTACGATGTATCTGCTAAGAGTAAAAATTTGAGGAGACATACAGAAAGAGAAAGCGGATAACAAACAAGAGAAACACTGATGTTTAAATGCTCCCTTTGCTGGTCCCACTGCGCACGCATCGCGCTCAATCACGGATGACTGGGCCCATCATGGACACACTCACGCTTTTCCAGCCAGAGAGATAGGAAGCACCTGGGCCCCAAGGGCCAGAAAAATGACAAGCAAGGGCCCCTGACTCCACCCAACACCATATCGGCTCCAAACCAAGCTCCCTAGATCTCCCTCATTTGCCTGTGTGTAAACAAACGTCCCCTCTCTCCTGTAGACAGAGGAGAGGCACTAGGCTGGTGGAATGTTCTCTCGATGTACCCCTCACTGGGGACAGAAGAGCAGTGAGCGCTGATGCTCTCGGCCCCATGCCCCGCCCCCCGACCGCACGCTAAAGCCTTCGACAAAGCTGAATGCCCCCCAACCGACGGAAGCTCTGCTGGTGTTTCTGGAGCAGCGGGGCAAGCGGGATTTGACATGTAAGAGGTCTCCCGGTGGTCCTATGTGGAGGAGGGGGGGGGGGGTGTTAAATGCAGAAAAACAGGCGGCCAGAGGCAAGTGGACCGATGTAAATGGTTCATTTCGGCGGGAAGTCTGGGGAGCTGCTGCAACTGCTAGTGGTCATGATAGAATGGATGAGAAAGAAACGTAGGAGGAGAAGAAGAAAATGAGAAGGGGGGGTGGGTGTAGGGGTGGGGCTATTTCAAGCCTGACATTTATTCTTATCTGACACAGATTCCCACACACAGGGTTGGGAAGCACTGTTATATGCCCCCCCCCACCCCCCAACATTGTCCTCTGGCAAATCCTCTCATCAGCTTGTGAGAACCAACATGGGGAAAATGACTATGTTAGCAGTCATTCAATGTGTTAGGCTCTCATGTAAGGTTCAGACACATTGTTATCATCCCAAGCTAGTCACTTGTACTCATCAAAAGATGATGTAACCTTGTCTGCCTGAAGCATTAATCGCAAAAGACAGCACTTCTCATAAGCAACTCCCCAAATTTAAGACTTAAGAATCCCCAAACTTTAAACTAAAATTAATATTTTGGTGTTGTCTACGGTAGGTTACAGCTTCTATTCACAGTGGTTATTTACGCTACTTGTCTCATTTTCATCCAACATAAGCCCTCATCGAACACTGAGCAATTACAAAACGACTGGATATTCACTTTTCAAAGCACTCAAACTGTGATCCGAACTTTATACAGCCAGAAAACACTTGGGGTAATTCATCTTTTAAGAGTTTCCACGGCATGGTTATTCTTTAACTTTGAGTGGCGAAGCTGCGAGTTCTATGCCAGGCGAGTACTTCAGTTAAACATTTGTCAGACAAATACAGACTTCTAGCACACAGAGTCAGCCAATAAAAATGACAACACACATATAATAGGGTTAATAGTCACTTTTCTAGTACTTGCATCAACATGTAACATAATTATATTTCATATTAAATTGTACATTGATATAGTGAGTGTAGTATACGTTAATCCAGCTCCGTGCGTTGACTGACTAACACGCTTGGGAAGTGAGCCGGTAGCCTTCAGGTAGAGACGCATGAAAAGCGCGGGCCCTCTGCTGGAGGATTAAGCGCTCCTTTACACACAGATTACACAGCATTTAGTCCCTTCGGCCCAGGGCACAGGAGGGGATAGGTGAGGGGGAAAAGGCTTGAGGTGTTGCCTTGCCTGGACGTAGATTAGCACAGAGCTCTTTGCTAATGCAAAAACTAAAAGGACAGCCGCTGCCGCACCGCTTTGTCTTACGAAACCGGAGAGGTGGAGGGAATTAACAGACACTCGCACAGACCTGAGGGTCAATATGCACACAGAGGCCACATACGCCGGTCAAACACCCCACCCCCCACTCACGCCAATACAGTCATGTGCCCCCATCACTTGACCTATAGCGGTCTTACACCCCCCCCCATTGAATTAAGCTTCATGAGTCACAGTCAATGCTGGTGTGCCCCACCCCGCCGCCATCAGCGAGCAGAGCCAAGCTCTTGGCACGGAGAAGAAGGTCGGTCGGCGGGAGGGGAGATTCTCTGGCCTCCTGCAGCGAGCTCATGCACATTAAATAGGGATTTAAAAGAGGCCGTGTTGGGACTCAAGTGAAGGGGGGGGAAAAACCCTGGGATATAATCACAAGCACCTCAGGCAAGGATGTGGGGAGAGAAAGAAATAGAGAGATGTGTTTGGGGAGGGAGGGAGAGTATCTGAATTCCAAAAAAAAAAAAAAGAAGTAATAATTGGAAAAAGAAAATTGAATAGGAGCCTGGAGAGATGAAACTGAGGTGTGTGTGTGTGTGCGTGTGCGTGTGTGTAAACAAAAGGTGTAGCTCTATGAAATGTGCTTCAGAACCCTGGGGCTCGTCTGAAGAGCAACGAGGAGATGTCAGCTGTGATTGACACATCTGACATTGTGCTAACAAGCAGCAAGCCAAGCGGATATAAAACGCGATAAGAACATACAGTCGACACACACACACACACACAGGCCCTCTTGATTCCAAGCAAACTCCCACCTGATTCCAAGTGTTGCTTCACGGAGGGTTTTAAATAAGCTGAAGGCTGCGTCAAGCAAGCTGTGCCCTAGGTAGGAGGAATGTGTTGTAGTGTGCGAGTCGCAATTGGAAGCGGGGGGCTGGGGGAATGTTCTAGAACGGAATTGTATCCAGTGAGCAGAGCTGCCTCCAGCTGTGTCGCAGCTTAGTCGTTTTATTAAGGGAACACTAGAGTCTCAGCTCTCAGTTTAAAACACAAAATTGCTTGGTCGCAACGCCATGGCACCCATTCAAGTGCCCCTCTCTCTGCTAAACGACAGTGGCTTAGTTCCACAAAGGCTTTAAACTAGAGATGCTTCGCCGGGTCTGAAGCAGCCTTTGACAATCTGGCGGGGATATTTGGCGGTTTCGGCCATTCTTCGGTCATCACATTTACGTTTATTTAGGCACCCAAAGCCTCCTCCCCCACCCAGGCTGGCCTACTGATACACAGCACCCACTGCTTCTCCTGATAAGCCAGAGCAGGGTTGAGCTACCTCACAGTCAGTTACAGCACAATACCTGTGCCTCCGGGCCCTTTCTGGAAGTCACCCGCTGATCGTCAACAGACGACCCCCCTTCCCCCACAGTATCTTCATGTTACTGGTGCCTGATTGAGGGATTTAGACAGCATGAGGCCCGACAAAGACATGCGAGAATCCAAAACAATAGGCAGAGGCCAGGCCAGGAGATGGAGTCATAGGAAGGACAGGCATTCAGGGGTGGAAATAGGAGGGGGAGACTGTGTGCGTGTGCGTGTGAGAGAGTTAGTGAGTGAGGGAGTGAGAGAGAGAGAGATAGACCCCCCCCCCCAAACTCCTACTGACATCGGCAAGTTAAAAACACATGCCTCTTTCCAGAAACTTCCCAGAGGAGAGAGAGGAGCACAGAGAGATGGAAGAGAGAGAGAGATGATACAGCACAGAGGGTGCAGGAGGAGACTCATTATCTCCTCCATTTTGCATAGCTTGGCACGGTGCCCCCTTATCCATCCTCTCTCTCCCTCTCTCTCTCTCTCCCTCTCTGAGACTACAACTCCCTTTTCCCTTCTGATCAGTACATCGCTTCCTCAGCGTGGTGTTTGCCGCTCTGCCAGACTACCACAGAGAGACATGCATGTACGCACACCTTTCAATGCACAACACTGACTGATATTGTTGCCCGCGCCAATTAAAGAGAGCTCCCAACTATGGTGCGCTTACTGTACAAATCGCCAAGCCAACATGGGGGGGTGTGAACAGAAACACCACTTCGATTTTTCTTTTCCCAGGCCCCCTGAAAAATTGATTTCCGTGTCCAGATAAATGGATTAGGTGGACGTCAGATTCACTTTGAACCTTCAGCATCACTTTGAAGCTGAACGTCAAGATACTTGATTTAAGCACGACGGGGCCCATTGTTAACAGATCTCAGTGGGAGTTTGTCCAGCAGCTGTTTTGTGTGAGCGCATCTTTCCCACGGGGTTAGGCGTAGATCTACCAACCCTGTGACAGACCAACCTGTCACCCAGCCAGATGTGGGACACCATTTTGTTTTTAGCGGTACGACGGCCAGCCCACACAAACCTCATCACAGACAGTCTCGCCAACTCTGCGTAAACAAAATTAGCTCCCGAGGACGCCCAGCAGTGTCTTTAACAGCTCTGCGTTTTGCTCTGACCTTGAAGAAATAAATGGTGTTTTCAGGACGTTTAGCAAAGCAAATGTGATCATGGCTGTTTATAAAATTTGAGGGGTACCTCACCCCCTCCCCTCTTTCTTGTAAAACATAAACGAAATTGAGGTTAGTTAACAGCCAAGTGGAGCCGAACGCCATCCATCGCAGAGGTTGCGACTGTGTGGTTGAGAGAAAGCTATACAAGCATGCCAGCTAAATAACTGTAGAAGCTAAGAGATGTGTGGTCTGGGAAAAGTGGATGATGGTTTGGAAAGGGACGCATGCACTGCTCGTGAGACTTCATGACTCGCGTCCTTTTACAAAGAACTGAAGGATTGGCCAGGCCCAAGAAAATAATTATGTTTAAATGCTCTGTTTAACTGTGGAAGCTAAACGCACCCTTCAAATGTACTCTGGGCGACACGGACGTTTCTTCTCTAGAAAGGACGTGGAGAGGAAAATATTACGAGCAGTTACAGCGCTGACGTCAAGTATGAAGGGGTATAAAAATAGACCTCATGAAAAGTACCTGGTTTCTCAATATGGCGAGAGAGAAGGGCCATGTTTTCTTCTCTGCTGTTAGACGTGGTGGTCTTTATTTGCATTATGTAGAATATAAGTAAGACTGATTCCAGGAATGTTTTGTTGGCGAGACAGATGTTCCTTAGCCTGGCTCTAATTTCTACTTGATTAAGGATAAGAATATAAATTCCTTAATCCACAGGTTCTGTGGATTAAGGAAATTATTTTTGTTGTTGCCGTTTTGTGGATGGGTTTGTTGGTTGGTGACAGCCTGAATTCAGCTTTTCAACTCTCTTAAAAGCACACTGGAGCTCTTATCTTCGACAGCCACCACCTCCCCAACACAGCCGCCCACCCACCATTTTTTCCTCTTTGCTCAGTGCTCCCAGGTTGTGACAGGTGAGTTATGTAACCACGAGTTATGGCAGTCGGTGGGAGTGTGTGATTGGGAGGTGTGCTTCTGTCTGTGAATGACTTCAACCTACACCCCCCCCCCCCACCCCTCACCCTACCAAGCTTGTCCTCCTCTAACCTACTGGCCCGCAAGACCCTCTGGTGCGATACGGAGGCAGTTTGCATTTCCACACGTTAAGACAGACCTTCCTGACGTCGTCATTCGATGGAAGATCAATTACATTTTTCCTTCTTCCTCTCCTCAGCAGAAATATATCTCAGCTCCCTGCCCTTGGGAAAGGATTCATGCTTGTGCCGTCTTGCTTGTCCACCACCATCATCGCATTGTAACATACTCTCGCTCTAGATTACGGAGGGAGTAAATCAATATGGGTTAAAGCTCTGTTATCGCTGAGCCAGTATCACTGGAGCAAAAAACGCCAGTGGTAAATGGTGAAGCAGAGGAGAGATAGCATCAGCTTGTGGAGCTAATCAGCGGCCCTGGTTTTGACTGACGCATGTGGCTATTAGCATGACAGAGGGCGGGGAATGGGAGCTCCCCGCTACGAATTCACACACAATATCTTCCATCGCAGCTCAAGTCAAGAGCCTGTCACAGCAACAACAGGTACCCCCGAGGGTATTACATAGAAATACACCCTCCCCCCCCACACACACACACACAAGGAAATAAGAGGGAATATCCAAACTGACATTTTACTTACAAAGGCTACAGTATTTGCAGGGGGAGTCTCTCTTAAGTGCAATAGAATAAAGAGAGAGAGAAGAGATAAAGTAAGGTGGATAAATGTTCCCTGTGGGTCAACAGTCAAGCAGTTGGTTTGAGTTCAATTCTTTCCAAGAGCGACACAGGTTGGCTGGCCATATTTGGATGTGTGGGCGCACTTTCTAGACAGTCTTTGTTTAATAACAGTGCCTGCATGCTCTCAGTCTGCTCAAGTTGATAGGCAGAATTCCTTGCTTGCTAAGGTCAAGGCAGTAATTCACCAAGCAGACAGCGGTGGTGGGTGTGTTTATTATTTAGCCATGGCCATTAACACCAATTCAACAGGAACAGCTGGTAACGCCCACAGTGCAACAACGAGCCAGTCAGAGCACAGTGAAAGGAGGACAGGAGGATGATTGGACCACGAGAGAAGACAAATAAACATGTCTGCTGTGCTTCAAAACAAAAAGTCAAACAACGTGGAAGCTGGTAGTGTGACGTGCCGTTAAAACTCAAGAAAGTATGTGACGTCACGTCATAGCTGTGAAAACGTACAATAAGCATGCTCAAGCTACTTAAAAAATGTCTATATAACTAACTTTAAACTGTAGGCTATAAATGTACACGTTATCTCTGCAACTTAAAAGACAAAAATATTATGCTATAGTTGGTCTCGATTCATATTTGGTTGGGTTGTATTTAGTTAAATGGGAAAGACAATTTCTACTGGTATACTGCACCATACACACTAGTGGCCTTTTCAACATGGAAATTAATCACTTTTGTGTTATGTGTGTGTCGCTCCTTCAGGTCAATGTTGCCCACCTTAAGCTTGGTAGACTGCAGTCTATAGCTCTCATCTCTGAGACAAGCTCATCTCCCTCAAAGATCTCTGGTCTCTTTCTCTCAGTCTCTAACACACACAGCCACGCAATTAGAACCACAGCACTATACTGATTACTACTATAATAAACAGTGAGTCACAGCAGAAACGCAGACATTAACTAGCAAATAGCGACTAAGTGTGGAACTAAGTGGAAAGAGGAAAAAAAGCAGCACGATATATAGATATGGAGAGAGAGAGAGAGAGTTTGAGTTTTAACAGCACTTTAATTAGTATATTCAATTTTATGTTTCAAAGTTATGTTTTACATACAAAATATAATCCCATCATCATTGACTGTATAAAGGAGAGCGAGCGAGACGGTTGGGGGTTGGGTTTCCTCTCAATTCCCTGTCTAATTACTCGTCCCCGGTTCAGCCCAGGTCACAGACCCTGCAGGTCCCACTCTAATCCCCGTCCCACAGCTTACTTCAAAGACCACTGATTACAGGGAGGAGGAGAATAATGGGGGGATGGGGGAAGAGATAGGGAGATGGTGTGAGGGTGGACAAGAGGGTGTGTGTGTGTGTGTGTGTGTGTGTGTGTGTGTGTGGAGGATGGAGGGAAGGGGTGGGGGGGCATGGCTGAAACAGAATGGAAACATATCTATCTGCCCGGGGAGTGTCTGCCTTGGGGGAGCCTCAGCTCCCAGCTGATGCTTTTGCCCAGTCCCAGAAGGTCCCGGACACGTGGTGGACCATGGTTTAAATCCACTTGTGCGTGCACACACATACACACACGCACATACACACTTTTCTTGGCAGCAAGCTGAATGATACTTTGTATGCTTCTCACACACGCGTGTGTGTGTGTTTGAATGTGTTCCAGCTGTCCAGTGAGTCTGTCTGAACGTCACCATCTACAACAAAAGCTGAGCAGCCAAACGATAAGGAAATAATACAGTGTGTATTGGGTAGACGGAGCCAGCCTTGTCCAAAATAACAAATGACCATCATCCCACCAAGCTAAAGGGCTGGAGTTTAACAGTCCACGGGGAAGTTACTTCCCCAAGGTTAGAGATGAGCAACTTCCAAAGAGAGGGGGGAACTTGTTGATTTATTCTAAAAGGTACAGTTCAGTTGGCTACAACAACAGATGACTCACTTCCTGAACTGGCTGCAGGGAAGTGGAGTTTAACCCCACACGTCCATAAAACGTGCAACATGTTGTCTTCTCACACCAACAACATGCTACACATGAGGTTTAGAGGAGCGAGTGCCTGGGGAGGAGGCGGACAAGTAGTGTGTGTGTGTGTGGGGGGGGGAGGTACCTTTCCGTGCCCCCCCCCCCCCCACCCACCCTTCGTGAACGATCGGTGGCGGCAGAAATGAGGGCAGGACGCTGGCTAGACCTGTCTGTCCACAGGTTTAAATTTAGCCTGGATCAGGCAGGACAGCCATGCATCCCCCCCCTCCCCCCCCCTCTCCCCACCACAGTCAAGTCAGCCATACACATCCCTGTGGATGCCACCGTATGCATTTCATTTTGATTTATTACCCCACCTGGGGGGAGAGATGGTGGCTGCTTCTCTATTCACCCTCTGGTGGGGTGCAAAGGGTCAGCACCCTCGGAGCAAGTAGGGGTTAAGTGCCTTGCTCAAGGATACTTTGCCTGTTTCAACACAGGCCCTTCTGGAAGGAAAGCAATGTATACTCTGAAATGTAGATTTTGTGATACGCGTGACTGCACAAGGGTTAAGCATTGTACTCATTAACTAGGTTCAGAACACACTAGCCTCTATACAGTAGTACGCTCATTGCAGTGTGTGTGTGAAGTTGCATTTAAAAAAAAGCACCCAGTAATTTGCTTGATTATATCTTTAAAGAGACAGGGCAGATTCACTTGTCATGGACGTCTACCGGGAAGTCTCAGAAATGGCATAGTGTAAACAGAGCGCACCAAAAACATCCTCTCCATCTGACAGAGCCGTGTGCAAACAACAGTTGGAGCAGAAGAAATAATGGTAATTGTGAGATACTCTTATCAACGCTTTTGATGTGGAAGCTCTGACCAGCTTCAAAAATCAGCAAACAATGCGTAATTACCAACAGCTTCGTTCCGGTCCCATAAGGGATTCCATTGGGTTCTTTCCACCACACTCTCAGTCTCCATCAAAGAACAAGGGCCGCAGTATCTGTTTACAACCCATTACTCACTTCCCATTCTGGCTGGCCCGCTATCCGCGTTGTGCTATCGGTTTTGTAATTGTGCCTTATTACGCAGGGTCTGATCAGTGACAGAGAGACGCCGCCACTCGTGTTAACATTTGAATGTGTGTTGTTGTGTTTTGTGTCTTTATCTGCTTCTCCCTCTCGCACTCTCAGCACATGAGTGTGTGTGTGTGTGTCAGGGGTGTAAAACCTTCACCAGGAAGACGAGCCCCAGCCCTCCCCGTGAGCCGAGACAACAACAACAACAACCAGAGCAACAGCAGCGGCGGCGGTGGATGAGGGGAAACAGACTGCCTGGAGTCTTTACAGCTGTTCCTCTGCCGCGGAGGGGGAGCTTTTAATTGAATGTGAATGCGAGCGGCAAAGGCTTTTAATTTGCTCTTGGCTGGAGAGATGTGGGCCGTGGGGGTGGTGGTGAGGAGGAGGGGTTTCATCCCTGTGCCCCCCCCCCCCGGTACATCACACGGCTCTAATTACCGGGCATGGCCAAAGCTGGGAAAACAACAGCAAAGACGACAACCGTTTAAAACGCTGTGCCAAAGCGAAACGAGGTGGCTGTGATGCTCAACGTTAGTGTTCGCGGGGGGGGGTTGGAGTACACATGAATATCCCAGGGAACGACACAAACGGGCGCTCTCCTCTTATCTTGTAGCTGACAAGCCGCGGGGCGGTCGTCTGCTTGTCGATGTATGGTGTGTTGAGGCTTGTGTGCTTATTTAAACTGCCGTAATCATGTGATAACTCAATCTGCTGGAGGCCCGGAAGAAGAGAGGTGTGTTACTCCTGTGTGCTTATGTACACGTGCCTCTGTGTGTGTGTGTGTGTGTGTGCGTGCATGCAGGGGTACATGTGGAGGAAAAGATTACTCCGGTTACACATCCCCCACCACTCCTTGTCACTCTTCCCTCTCCCTTTCTCTCTCTCTCTCTCTCTCTCTCTCAAAAAGCTTCCATGAGGAGTACGTGAAAATTCAAGCAGGCATTGTGAGTTTCAGTAACTCACAATGCCTGAGCAACGGACATATGGGTTTCATTTGTGCTCTGCTGTAGGTAAGATGGCGGGAGGGACAGACAGACAGACAGACAGAGAGAGGCAGGGGGTGACTGAGACTTTATCTCCTCAGATAACTCCTCAGATAAACTAAAACCCGCGGTGACTCTGGCTTTAATGTCCATGTGGGGAGGGTGCAAATCACCCCCAAGTCCCCCTCCTACCGAGCCACAAGCACTGCTATAGCGAGTGCAAATGTGGAAGCGCGGCCAACTATCTTCCTGAAATATGGGACTGCTTAAAAGTCTGTGATGAGCCTGGTCTGTTGTTGTGCAGATCTCCACCCCTCCCCTATCCCCCCTATCCCTCCTCTTGCTCCTGTCTGTCCCGCTCAGCTTCTCTCACACACACACACACACACACACACACACACACGCACAGATATACACTAATA
>JAOEGT010117921.1:0-12060 GCA_025447795.1 Speoplatyrhinus poulsoni | reverse complement strand
AGCTAAACTGCTTCCTGTATAAAGAGGAAGCGCTCTCAGGGGACGGGAGACAGTCAAGTTAGCTAAACTGCTTCCTGGATAAATGGGAACGGGAGAGCCGGTGGCACCACTCACCCTGCTGATGGCGAGCAGGAAGTCCAGCCGCTCCGAGCGCTGCACCTGGTGGCGGAGCTTCCAGTACAGCAGGTGCTCCCAGGAGAAGACCAGCAGGCTGAGCCCCATGGCCACCAGCAACATGTAGAACACGCCCGCCATGTTGTCGATGTCCAGCTTGCTGCTCATCACCTCCTTCTTCTCGTTGCGGCAGATGCCTGTCAGCCACACGGTTTGCAGCTTCTGGGTGTCACCTGTGTGTCGGGGAGGGGGTGGGAGGTGGGGAAGGGTGTGGATGGGGGGGTGGTGGTGTTGGAGAGCAGAGAATGTCGTCGTGGGAAGGTTTGAGTGCTCGCGTTGAGCTGTGGCCCTGCCCACATGTGACCCGTCAGTATCTGGATGTACGCCAGTGTAAACTGTCTCTCAATGTGTTGTGCCCATGCTCTATTGCTCTTTTGTGTGTGCAGCAAAACATAGTCTGAACTATCATAGGAGACAACCTTATTTCCTTAGGAAGTGATGTTGAAGTGTGTTGACTTCATGTTGACTTCATGTGTCCTTCCATGATCTTTGTATGTATTATGAAGGGTGTATTTTATACCTGCCTGCTCCAACATTTCTGTGGGATAATAAATTGATCATGACTTTGACTTCTGTACACAATTCTGTTCTATTTAATACTTAAATAGATAAATACTGTATATAGAATATATAGATCAGATCAGACTGTGTTGAACTGATGCTTCCCTTCAATAGTCTGGTGGGTTTATGACTCATTTTTTAAGATATTAATTAAAACAGGTTCCGGTGGTTTGATACACAATCCTCAAAGGCTCCTTAAATTCAGTTTTTCGATCCTTTTGATTTAAGTTCTTCTGAAATTTGTTCCAAGCAGGACCCAATTCAGTTTTAGCCTTAGGTATAACAAAGAAATATAGAGAAACCACAAAAATCCCCAAATTACTTCCTTCCTGGCTTAAAAGCAATCTGCTCAGGTGGCAGAGGGTACGTCATTTATCATCAAAGCAGCCACAATTCAAATGCTCCATTCATCACACCCGCACCAACACGCCTCGAACCACCTCATACCCAATCCCACGCAACAAGCTACAGTATGACGTTACATCTCATTGGCTCTGGCCAACGGCGGCAAAATGGCGGTTACCATCGGTTACCGTCAGCGAGGAACTGCAGCAGGGCCAGGTCGATGGGGCGTTTCCAACGCGACTCCTTCTGCAGCGCGATGCCGTAGCCGGTGGTGGCGAAGACCTTCCCGCTGCCGATGGTCACCAGCTTGCAGCCTTCGTCCTTCCCCGCCATGTAGTTCAGCACGGCCGCATCGTAAATAAAGGCATCCAGTTTCCTGGGGCAAGGGCGGGGGAGGGGGGAGATTTACCTGTTAGCCTGACTTGAATAGTGACCCTATAGGGTTGCAGGAAAGGTAGGATGCACACATTTCAGTCTACGGTCTGTCACCTCTTTACATCTACAATCTCAAACTTGGTTTGTACATCCTTCCCAGTTGTTTACCCCCCCGCCCCCCGTGACATCTACCAGTTGATAGAGAGGGAATACTTCACACATTTTCCTTTGTAAATGTCTCCCTGTGTGCCAATAACTGTGTACATTGTGTGCCCGTGCCTTGGGGCTGGATTATTGTTGTTGGCTCGACCTGCTGCTGGGTCCAACAAATCTAAAACATTTGAGACTAAGTGAAAGAGGGCGTGGTTGGTTTCCATGTGAACGGCTGGCCTGTATTGCCCTTTGAGACGTGTCATGTGACCAAGGGGCTGTGGAAATAAACCTGTCAAAGTGACACGTGACAATGATCCTCCATTTGGGGTTGTGGTGGGTGGGAAAAGAGCGCAGTCGCGCTGTGAGGTTTAGGAACATATTGCCAAAGACCTCGGCAGCCATCTTTGAATAGCAGTTATTTAGTAAGACTAGTATTGAAATGAATGGGGGAAGAGCCATAACTGCCATTGCAATAGTCACCGGGACATACAACCTGCATGTATACAATCGCAAGTCAAATCTGATAAAAAACACCCACCAAAATGAGGTTATAAAAGCAATTCCCCTCACTGGTTAAACCTCTACTATGCATGTGCAACAGTGCGACCACACGATTGGTTAAATAGGTTCATGCTTGGAAGCTACAAAGCAGACGATTGGCTCTTTTCCTCTCCCACAGAGATCCATTCACAATGATACAAGTGGCATAGCATGAGGCCTCACCCGGTCTTAAGGCTGTTCAGGGCGTCCTCCACCCCCCGCTGGTTGTACTTGACCATATGTGCGTGCATCTCGGGGTAGTTGCTCCGGATGTTACGCTCCGTGCTACCATTGGGCACCGTGCCGAAGCGGAACGGGGGGTACTGCTCCTGGGGCTTCTGGAACTGGTGCCGAAAAGGACATTTATTGTGCATTCATAAACACGGCCCTGTGTCACAGTCACAACAGATTATTTCTGGGAAATGCATACATGCATGCATACTGTACATACATACAAACATACATCCACACACATACATACAACTGTACAGTATATATCGCACATACATACATTTGGCGCTTTACTCACTTTGTGAAAGCAAAGCAGGCGTCTGTCTGCGTCAAGTGTTTGTAAAGTGGAACGGAACTTGGGACAGCGTTCAGCTAAATTTAATTTACATGCATTTTTTAACATGTTTTTTTTTTAACGTGAATTTGATCGGTGCCCTTGAAAGTACAGAGCTCGGTACCCAACCCGAGTGCTCGCCCAATGTGATGACATAACCTGCATGACATTTTAATACAGGAGAATTTGAACAATATACTGTATGCAAGTACATCTTTTTTAAATCAAAATTCAGTGATTTATGAGCACGGCTAGATTTTTGCATGCAATTCATTCATTTTTGAACGGACCTACGACCATAGAATATGTATTTGCCTCATCATCATTTTAAAATATTTTGGTAAATGACAGTAATATAACAAAATAACCCTGATGTGTGTCTCCATTCATATCTACCCCTGGCATCAGAACATTACAGATGCACTTGGTTGCTTCTTCACGAGATTTGGGACGGAAAAATCAGAGGAAAAGCAACTGACTCACCAAGGGGTTCATCTCATCAGTGAAATACTTTAATTCAAGGTCACTCTCTGCGTGTTCATCCTGGACCTCATGCTCTTCAACTTGAAGGAAGTTGCTGCAGCTGGCTTGAACAGCATCTCAGCTCTTATCTCTGTGTGAACCATGTTGAAATCTACATTCATCCCTGGATTAGCTTGCTCTCTCTCTCTCCTTTCAAAGTGGAGCTAATGCATGACGTGGCGTGAATCTTTAACAAATGTGCTGCAGTTGATATAAGCGGTGGAGTGGGCAGCCTGGCCTTTCCCCCGAATGCCTCTTTAATCCCATAGCCCATGGAAGTGTCTACAAATCATTTATTTTGCAGCGAAGGTTTACAAGAATTTCACAACTCTGTTAAAACAATCCTTGGGACAGACAGTAAATAAGAGACAGACCATAACCACTGTCTGATGGGAAATAACTAATAAACTAATAAAATACAATGCTTCGCATAGACACCACTACTCAAAGGTAGAGTCAAATATACGTGTAAGATATACACTTTTAGTCAAATGATGTGAATCACGGTCTGATAATCTGGTGTACATAGAAACACAACAAACAAAGTGGTGCAGACCGCACCACACAACACTATCCCAGCCTTGGCAATGTGTTTCCAATGTGTGGAGGGCGGAGCCTCTGAGGGGACAGCCTACATGGCATTGAAGTGAGAGGTGTCGTTGTTTGGATTGACTTTATAAAATCAACAAGCTTTCTTCAGAATGACTGACTATAGCTTTAGAGCTACGTAATGATCAGCGAGTTAAGATAGCACCTTACAAACAGTCAGATAAAGCTTTGTGCTTCTCACCACCCACTAAACCTTCCACATGAACTGAACATGAACACGCAACGCATATTTTATGTAATATTTGATACTATAATTCATGATGTGTGAAGGAACTAACTTTGCTGAGCAACATGACAACGGAGACGGCTTGTCTCTCTACTGCATGTTTACGGTACACAGAAAAAAGCCTCACTTTATCTACGCAGCGTACTCAGCACACAGTACACATACAGTAAACCTACGATGAGCGTTCAGGGACTATAGTCTCAGTCCCTTCTGCGCATTAGCACTGACGTGTTCACCATCTGGTACAATATAAAACTGTAAGCATGTCAGCACTTTTAGGCAGTCATTTAGGCTGTTTACATTGTCACAAGACTCCATTAAATTCTGGCATGACACTGGTGCATTGCTTTTATTACTATTTTCAGTCTTCCATTTCTTCTGAGCAGTAACCATACTAATTTAATAGATTATTAGAAGACCTGCAAACAGCTTGACTCGTGTCTTTCAGTTTCCCAATATATTCCTCCAATGAGTTATGTAGTTGTCAAACTGTGCATGTCAATCAAAATACCTCCCCTGACGCAGTTAGCCAAAGCTAATGCTGCGTTCACATCAAACACGGCAAACCGGATATCATGTTAGTGGATGAGAGCAGGACGGCAACAAAAATGTGCCGGCAAGGGCAAAGGGAATGTCGTCCAAAGTTAAAATATTATAAAGTTTTGACGTCCACTGTGATGGCATTTACAACTGGATGTTTGTAGCAGTGACTAGAATACTAGAAACTTTTGCCATAATATTTTTTTTTTTAATTATTTGTAAACAATGCGACATCACCAAGGCAACTGCCATACCATCTGACTTTTTTGCCGTGCGTACAGAAAGCCGTCTGCCGTCTGCCATGGATAAAGTTGAAGTGAAACGATTCAGGCAGCAGACTCCTATTGCATGTCAATCAAAAAACCTCCCCTGTCAAGTGGACAGGTCTTGACGCAAATAGGGATGGGTACCGCAACTCTGTAAGACCAGAGTAACATAAGCTCTGTACGTTATCGGCTCTGCTGTCGAAATGTAATAGGCCCTACAACATGAGTTAATCACAATTATGTATGCATATATTACAGTGCGACACTAGTGCACTGCTTTATTTAATAATTTATTTTAAGCAGTAACCGTAGCCTACAAATAGCCAGAGTTCGTTTGTTAAGTTTTCTAACATATTTCTCAATGTAAGTTTAGCGTCCAACTTGGTAATTGAGCTAGGCTACGTAGTTGGTCGTCGTGCATGTCAATCAAAATACCTTGCTTGTCAAGTAGGCGGGTCCTGACGCAGTTAACCAGCGCTTTGCCCCATACTTTAGGTAGGTATGTAAAGGCTGGCTCTGCGAGACTACCCGTGGACCAACCTTCTTGTCGCTCAGTCCAGACACGGTGTCGATGTACTGCTCCTGGATCATGAAGGCGGCCAGGTTAGCAGTGTAGGACGCCAGGAAGATGACGGCGAAGAAGGCCCAGACCAGCACCATGATCTTGCTGGTGGTGCCCTTGGGGTTCTCAATCGGCACAGAGTTGTTGAACACGATGCCCCACAACAGCCACACGGACTTCCCTATGGTGAACGTCGGACCGCCAGGTTCTGGGAGTGCACAGGAAGCAGGTGTCTGCATTTGTGTTTCTCTTACTGTAAACTAGAAGAAGCCTGTAATACTTATCTAAATGGGTAAAAGGTTTATCTAAATGGGTGCACACAAAGCACTTTACAGTATTTTGCCTGACATTCACCCATTAACACACATTCATATGCCCATTCATACTCCAATGGTGATTGCTGCCATACAAGGTGCAACCAACCACTGGGTGCGGTTGGGGGGTTAGGCATCTTGCTTAAGGATGCTTACAGGTAGGTCAACACCGGGGTTTGACCCCACAACCTTCCAGCTGGAAGCCCAACATCCAGACCACTAGACCATCCTGTCCCCGTCTATATTATCTCTATTATTAGTTCAGTCAGGGCTGGCTATTAGCACACACAGACATTGTCAGGATGCAGACATTAGTCAGGACCACGTCAGTCAGAGGGAATATTCATTTACATTTACATTTGCAGTTGTTTATATTTGGCGGCATGGCTCTTATGGGAGATCCCTGCCCTTTCATGCACATACATGGAAAGCCCAAGGCAGGGAGAGCATCAAAAGACCCCCCCCCCCATCCCATAGGGTACAGAACAGAGCAAGCGTCAATGACGCCACCGTGACATTGAATAAGTCAGACACAGCATGAAAGGAGGAGGTGGGGTCGAGATGGGGTGCATGCTCGCAGAGGAAGCTCCAAGAATGGGTGTAGGCTACGGCCGTTTAAATTAGCGTTCTGAAAATGTTTGGCCAATAGTATGCTTAGCTGTGATCAGCTGACCAGTCTGGTCACTGAGATCAGCAGGGCAATCAGCTGACTTGAGATCATCTTACGACAGCGATCATGGCCAGGCTTGACTGCGTGGCCTGCCTGAAGTAACGCTATGTGTCTGAATTTACATCTCTTCTGTGTCTCTCTTACGGTATGCTAGAAGCCCTATGTACACTATTAGATCAGTCAGGTTGAACTATTAGCATGACAAAGATCTTAAACAGTCGTATTGCACAAGCAGCCGACCCGGCTATGAAAACATAGAACAGAGGAGCGCTGGGATAACAACACAGAGTAAGTGTGATGTCACTCGCCATCGCTCCACTATATCCTTGCTTATGACGTAGTTGTGTGCTGCTGTAATGATGTCTAAAATGTGGCATTTTTCACCTTTTAAGCGCAAGGCACTGACCTTTGGCGCTGACCAGGCTGCGGTTGTATCCCACTGGGCTGCAGTATTCGAAGACGAACACGGTGATGGCTACTACGGTAAGGCACATGACGAACATCATGACCCACACTGCGGGGCTGTAGGGCTCTGTGAACAAATACAGGGTCACCATTTTGTGTCCAAATACAAGGTCACCATTTTGTGTACAAATACAGGGTCACCATTTTGTGTACAAACACAAGGTCACCATTTTGTGTCCCAATCATAACAGTCGCCATTTTGTGTCCCAAACACAAAGGTCATTATTTTGTGTCCCAAACATAACGGTCACCAATTTGTGTTCCGAACACAAGGTCTCAATTTTGTGTCCCAAATACAAGGTTAACCATTTTGCACCCAAACATAATGATCGCTATCACTGGAGATACTGCAGGGGAGACTATGGTGTTAAAACTATTAATTATGGCTTACACAGCCTCTCATAAAGAACAGCTACACAGTACACACACACACACGCATGCACTCGCACACGCACACACACATCCATCCATCCACAGGGAACAATACGCAGGCGGGTGTCTCACCCAGGAAGGCAGAGGGAGACACGGTGCCGTTGCTCCTGGCCACCATGACACTAATGCCTGTCTCCACAAAGGGGACTGAGAAGTCAATGATCTCGGAGCGCTCTTCGTTTATGGTGAGGGAGCCGATGGCCATGTCCGCCCGCTTGTAGAACACCTTTTGACAAAGGAGAAGGGGTCGGACACCTTATAGAACACACTTGACAGGGGGTGAGGAATAATTCTCTATGTGCTGAAAATGCGCACGTAGCACTTTCCTTTACATTGGCATCCGCGTAGACTACGAACCAGCCCTATAATGTACCTGTTCTCATTAGCATTCCAGTCTGCAAATGGGTAGATGGTTGTAAACTGTGAGAGTTGTGTTTTGGTTCTGTTGTGTTAGCCTGCCTTTCTAAATGTGCTTGATAAAGACATTCAATTTGATCAGTAGGGTGTCGACTCAAAATAGGGGACGTGAACCTCACCACTACGGGTGAAGAGCCTTTTGTTCACGTTACATTACACTGCTCTCTACCCTCCCTCTTCCCATGACTCTTCATGTACAGCAGTGTGAATGCTGACCGTTTCTCAGTAGCACACGTGTGTTTTTTTATTATTAATTATAATTATTTAAAGAGAGGCATTTGGCACTGTATGCTTAGTGGCGACTCTTGAATGTTGCTTTAGTTTGTTCACTGATTTAGCACTTGCAAACTCCACCTGAGTAGTTGGCAAACCGTTGATGTTTCCACCTCGACAGCGAGGGCTGAGCATGGTTTGTGGGACAATGTTTCAGCAACTGAATACATGCAGCTATGGTTGCAGGCCAGAGCTGACAAGCTGTTCCCACTGTTTGCTCTGGCTGGTTGTTTGAGGTCTGCCCTAACACACGTGGACAGTGCGTGTCGCGTTAACGTCTGAAGGGTGGACTATAATTTGTGTTAGCAATAAACCATTTTTTTTTTTTAAATCTCCAGTCTCCCCTGTTGAGGCATCTTGTTACAGTCCCTTTGACATGCTTTCCCATACAACAGTACATGCAGTTTGTCATGTTAATGGAGAGCTGGGAGATTTACAGTCTAAACAAACTGCCTGCTACAAGCCATTAGCTCCCCTACAAGGATGCCCCATTGAGCTCAATAGGCCCATTCCTTATACCATCCCCCCCCATCCCCCATAATGACAATACAGCTAATGATGTTTAGCCTGCTAGCCTTCCGGGAAGACCGTCAGGAGGACCTGCTTCATTTGACAGTGGAGATTATTCACATTAACCTTGTCTCTCCCCTTGCTTCACATGTTTACGCTCCTGAATTAGGTTTCTTTCTTGCGCTTTAGATCATAATCATAATGTATAAGGCACAATACGATTTCAGGTCCCTCATTTGTCAACATGTCGCAGTAGGTGGAATGCTGGCCTCATATACGGAAGCTGTCATAATTACAAGGAGAGCAGGATTGATCAAACATACCTGGACCTGTCTATAGTCTGTCATGGCAAGTGACCTAGATGACCCAGATCAACCTAAAAATATGAATGTTTAATGTTTAAATCTGGTCTCTTGTAGAACATGAAAGGCTCTAGCATTAAACACAGTGTGTATGGTGGCTTATATAGTGGGATGAAGGTCAGAAAGCCTTTTGCGGCTGGGGCTGGCTGTGAAATGCCAGCACTATCCCAGAGTCCTCCCTGCACGGTGCCACTGGCCAAACTATGTGAATGTGGACAAAAGCTGGCAGTGCGACGTGCGATTCATGTTACTGTGTGATTGGTCCTTCAGAGTCGCAGTGAACTGCCTGCCAAGGTCATACAACACTGTGGCCTAGGCACACCAAAGACACTGACGACGCCACGATCTTTTTCCACCAATATGATCTGCGCTCTCTGAATACGAGCGGCCAGCGCAATGCGGCACACGTGCCACACTGTCCGACAAGCACCGTGTCCAATTGGACGCGCCAGAGAGATTGTAAACAGAGAGACTTTAACAGACGGCACATCCGCATTGGATTTTTGGAAGTCTTTTCTCCCTTTATGTATACCAGAGTGACCCAGCGTTCCATACAAGTCAATGGGGAGGTCTACGGATTTCACCACACTATTTCACTTTATTTCTCTCTGGGTGCGTTAATGGGTATTTTGAGAATATTACATGAATTACCTACGGTAAGTACCTATGATTAGTCTGAGGCCACAATGGTATTTCTTATTACATCATCATCTCTGTGCTCTGGTCTTAAAGGTGTAGTCAGTCAAACTCACTCAGAAGCTCTGCCACCACACATTGAAACACAATGCGAATATAGGGTATTGATGTTGTGTTCACAACTTTGTTTATGTTACTATTTACAGAGCCAGGGCTGTGTAGAAGTACCAGATCATTTTTTTCAACACGCACAGATAAGATTAAGATAGCGGAATGCGAGGAGATATTTGGTGAATTTGACAAAACGTGCGTTATCTTACAATTAGCTTACAGTAGCTGACTATACCTTTAATTACCTACACATAAATGTCTACTAACACCAGTAATGTGCACTTTCCATGCATGGCCGTGTTTGTAAATGTCCTAAATAATTTTATATTCTAGAATGACAAAAGTGTTGTGCATGTACATATTCACATTCAAGCAGTAGTGGAGTGTAGAATTGCGATATGATTTGTTAAAACAATATAAATGCTTGATTATAAACTATATAGAAACAAGAGGGGGTCATGTAGAGTATTATTATTATTATTATTATTATTATGATTATTATTATTATTATCAGTAAATCACTAAAATAACATATTTATTTTTATTTTATTTTTGCAATGTGCAATTTGCCAACTGAGCTTCTCAAAACAACTATATATAAAGGAGGAGATGCAAATACAGAAGTGGCCTCGTGAGACCTTCTTAATCTTGCAAGCTCCAATTTCATTTTGCCCCATGAATCAGAACCCCTCAATTCAAAAGGGTACTTGCTGCAAAATTAGATTGAAACTAATATGAAAGTGGCATATTTGAAAAACTTTACACAGTCTTGAATAACACACGTGTACATTTAGAAAAAATTACTTACTTCTCCGATCATCCCGTTCCAGATCCCTCGCACTAGCTTCCCATGCTTTCCGTTGGTGACCAGATAGAGGTCATAAGAGAACTTTATGTTGCGGGACAACTTCTTCAGGATGTCTATGCAGAATCCCTTGCAGCAGAGCTTGGTGTATGGCTCGGTGTGGCCGACAATGCTGCAGAGAAAGAGGAACACTGTTTCACCTATACTTGTATCTGTTTTACATTTGTCACTGTCCACAGGTACATTCTATTGTTCAGGAAATGTACATATTTGATTGATTATATTGATCGATTAAAGTCAGTCTGTGTATGCGTGTATGTACTGTATGTACGTATGTTTGTTATGTATAGATATGTAATGTATGCATGTACTACATATATAGCCTTCTATTTGGTGTCTGTCTACTTTAGCATTAAGACAATTAAGGTTCAGTGCACTAAAGCTACTCAGAACATGTAATTACTGCATGTCTCGGACACTTCGAAAAAATGATAATTGAAATGTCATAGTCGATCTGATTTGCATTTCCTGTACTCAAGTCTTCCCCCGTAGTGTTTGAGACACAACGAGGTCATAGGAGTCAAGGAAATGCAATTCCAATACATTAATTTAAACGGCACCCTCGAAAGTTACATGTTATCCATAACACATTATTGTAATCACTTCCAAACAGCAGCCTACAATACATGGACAGTGCATGTGCCAATGATCTAGTTGGCGCTATATCATCTCTGGCAGACTGTTGACACACAACCGACACCTAACTATCAGAAGAACAAACTGAAAGGCTTTTATGAATGGGGGAGCAGGCTAATCCTCAAACCGCAATCCTCCAAATAACAGTGAAACAGATGTGCGTTTGAGTTTACAGGTGTGAGTGAGGTAATGCAAAGATGGCATTGGCCAGAGCCAACACACCGCATTGTTCAAACCGTTTCTTGACAAAAGCTGTGTGTGACCATTTATGTCCATTTATATATACAGTTTATGGTGACGTCACGGAGGGTTTTTGGTCT
Organism: Speoplatyrhinus poulsoni; assembly: GCA_025447795.1. Classification (NCBI taxonomy): domain Eukaryota; kingdom Metazoa; phylum Chordata; class Actinopteri; order Percopsiformes; family Amblyopsidae; genus Speoplatyrhinus; species Speoplatyrhinus poulsoni. The sequence continues at coordinate 611 of JAOEGT010117921.1, read as the reverse complement.
GTCCCTCTTCTTGCGTTCTCTGACCTGACCTGCGAGGAGCTAAAACTCTGTAATGAGGACACAGCCCATGTGTAGCAAGACACCTGCACGACCCTGACGACAGACACCATGTACCCTCGCGCTGAACTACAGTATGCTGTTTGTGCTCCCACGGAGAGACCTAATGGGCATGACAGGCTGTGCATACTAAGCCAATGAGGCTTAAATGTAAAAAAAAATCAATTCCTCTTTATCTGAAGGATTACCTGAAGCATAAACGTGTGTGGGGAGCGATTAGGGGTGAAAATGTCCTTTGTCTCAATGCCAACAGGTGACAACACTGTGCTGTGACTGGGAAGGCGGTGTGTGGCGTCCTGCATGCCGCACTTCAGCTGAGAAGTGATCAACTTTGATGACATTGAACTTTCAGATAAATGGAATCTGGCACAGCTGTTCGCTTTGAGATAGACTTCACCAGAATGACTATCTTATAGGATGGCTGCCTAAGGCTGCCTAATTGTTAGGCTCCAGTAGAAGCCTCAGCCTCTTCCCTTCATCAGCACCACGTTACCTAGGAGACTGTCTCTAGTCTCAGCCTCTTCCCTTCATCAGCACCACGTTACCTAGGAGAC
>JAOEGT010117910.1:0-12061 GCA_025447795.1 Speoplatyrhinus poulsoni | reverse complement strand
CCCTAGCCTTTCACTGCCCCCCCTGTTAAAAATCACTCCTGGGGAAAACGTGAATTAACTCTCATTTAGGTCTACTAGTAATGTTCACAGGCTAACTTAGTATAATATTTATGTGCGGCTCCAGACAGATACTGTAAATGTAAAATGTTGCGGGCGACAAACGGCTCTTCTGATAGTAAAGGTTGCAGACCCCTGACCTGGACAGAGGAACTCAGAGGGTTCTTTATGCAACTGCACATTGCTGAATGATTAGAACACTATCTGTGGCTGAACGTTTCTACCACTTGTGGTATCCACATGGAATGCTCAGATTCCCAGAAAGCTATCCTTTTCTCCGCTATGACTGGAAAAGTCAACACAGCATAATAAATTGGTGTATGTGTTGTGCATGTGCGTGTATGTGTGTGTGTGTGTGTCTGCATGCCTGCGTGCGTGCATGCGTGTGTGCGTGTGTGTGCGTGCGTGCACGTGTGCATGCATGTGTGTGTGTGCACGCACGCGTGCGTGTGTGTGTGTTCATGACGGGAGGGAATTTGACAGAAAATCTATAAATGCTGCTGAAGGAAAAACCCGGAACTTACGATATCTGCCCAAAACAACGCTAAGGAAGTGGTTTGAGTTCACAGAGGTGCTAACACTCAAACCACTTCACTTACTTAACTGCTTGTGTGGCATGCTAACGTGGCATGCTAACGTGGCTGCTAACGTGATTGCTAACGTGACATGCTAAGGTGACTGCTAACATGTCTGCTAACATGGCTGCTAACGTGGTATGCTAACGTGACATGCTAACGTGACATGCTAATGTGACTGCTAGTGTGACTGCTAACGTGACTGCTAACGTGATTGTTAACGTGCCGTGCTAACGTGGCATGCTAACGTGACTGCTAACGTGACTGCTAATGTGACTTCTAACGTGGCACACTAACGTGACTGCTAACGTGGCTTCTAACGTGGCATGCTAACGTGATTGCTAACATGGCGTGCTATTGTGACATGCTAACGTGACTTCTAACGTGCCGTGCTAACGTGTCATGCTAACGTGATTGCTAACGTGACTTCTAACGTGGCATGCTAAAGTGACTGCTAATGTGCGTGCTAATGGGATTCCTAACGTGACTGCTAATGTGGCGTGCTAACGTGACTGCACAGCATGTCATGCAGAAGTTTTCCTCTAGAGCTAATTTCCTGAGAGTCAGCACTGAATCTGACATCTTCACGATCAAGACATAAAGTTATATATTGGAGATGACCAGATTTATTGTGCAAGTTAAGATGGTCTTCTGACAATGACAATAAAAATAAATAAATAAATAAATAAATAAATAAAGATAAGAATTATGGAGAGACGTTAAGATATAAACAAAATATTCCACGCAAGAGATTTTTTAGGAGATGTTTAACAACGGCCTCATTTGCTTAGCTGGCTTTAGGGTCTGAATTGCAAGCTTGAGATTGAAAGATTGCTGGTTTCAGAGAGTCAGTGTGGAGAAGATTGGGGGGGAAATGTATAAACCATAGTTACCAGTGTCACATTAATATCCCTGATATGACCTTGACCAGGAAATCAAAAGTCATGACCTAATTCTTTAATATGTACCGCATAGCAAACACTATTATTATGTTTTTGAGGTAGTGTAGATAAGTACAGTACTACCAGATACACTATATAGAGCAGACATGCCACTTAAAGAATTTTGAATGGAGCTCTATGGGAGATTTATGAAACTGCATATTTGGCAGTTGGAGGCACATATCCCGCCTCTCCCCCAGAAGAGTCAATGGACTGCTTTATAACGGCTACACAATCTATTTAACCTTCTTGGGAATAAACCTATTTATTACAGACTTTCCTATAAGGACTTTAATACTACAACCAGCAAACATTTGTACTACAATCAATCCCCAATGGCTGTTCCTAACCCACAACAAAGCAGCTTTCTTCAACTGTGCATCGAATGCATGACTGAGAATCTTGATTATCTGGTGTGAATACCATTTGCACACTGGAAATTGCTCAACTTGCACGCTGCAGTATTGCGCTCGCAAAAGGCATATTAGTATAATGCGGTACAGAGAACAAGGACACTGATTGACCTTTACCAAGCCCCGACCCTTTCACTTGTCCTACCTAGTTACTGTAACTAGGCAGGACAAAACGCCATATAAAACTATTACATGAAAACAGACAGGTTCCGTCAAATAAAAAAAAGCTCAACTGTTACTGGAGGACATGCATAAAGGGGCTTGGCTTGGGAAAGGTCAATTGCTTCAGTAGAAGAGCACAACAAACCACAACGCCAACACCGACAGTAGCTCTAGGGTGAGCCAGTAAACTCTGGGGTGGGACAGTTAGATCTAGGGTGGGACAGTAGCTCTAGGGTGAGACAGTAAACTCTGGGGTGGGACAGTTAGATCTAGGGTGGGACAGTAGATCTAGGGTGGGACAGTAGCTCTGGGGTGGGACAGTAAACTCTGGGGTGGGACAGTTAGCTCTGGGGTGGGACAGTAGATCTAGGGTGGGAAAGCAGCTCTAGGGTGGGACAGTAACTCTGGGGTGGGACAGTTAGCTCTGGGGTGGGACAGTAGATCTAGGGTGAGACAGTTAGCTCTAGGGTGGGACAGTAGCTCTGGGGTGGGAAAGCAGCTCTAGGGTGGGACAGTTAGCTCTGGGGTTGGACAGTAGCTCTGGGGTGGGTGGACACCTCAGAGTGAATACATTAAAGGTAGGGTCAGTCATTCTTGCTAACTTCGAGCTCAAAACAGTAACGCTCCGCGGGCCTCCGCTGATGCGTTACTGCATGACACATCGAAATGCCTTGTGAAGTAGAGGGTAGTGCTACGGCTTTTTTGAAATAAGCTGTGTTCGTTTATGTTCCTATTTACTATACAGAGCCAGGGCTGTGTAGAAGTATCATACTATTTTGTCAACACACAAAGAAGACTGTAAGATAGCGAAATGCAAGGAGATATTTGGTGAATTTCACTAAATGTGTATTAGCTTACATTAATCTTGTAATAGCTGACTATACCTTTAAGTCCAGATCCTTCTAAAAAACAGACTACAGAGAATAAAGAGGTCAAAAGGCTTTGGCGATGGACACCACACCTCACTGACTACATGTGTTCTTAACAGTGGGAAACAAAGACCAACCGATCCACGTTGGAAAAGAAATGGTACTGGAAGAGCATGAGTTGAAGTGGGGCCTTTTGCCTCGCCTCTTCAACAGACTGAAGACAATCAAACACAATACCCCCACCCCAAAACACACACACACACACACACACACACACACACACACACACACACACACACACACAAACCACAAGTACACCACATCCTGGCTGGATAAAAGGCGTTCTGTCTTTGGGATTAGTCTTCCCTCACAGGGCAGCCTGGATTATAGATGCTCAACCTGAGGCTTTGCCCCCCCATTTGGTTCTAATTAACTGCATGTGTTTGTGTGGGTGTTTTAATATACACAGGCTAATTCCTGTGTATAGCAGAGGTGTGGGGCGACGATAACACCAGTGGAGAGAGATCTCCCGGAACTGTATTTTAACAGATGGTTGGATTAACTGTGGTTTTCAATGTGCTGAAGTGCACTGAACGAGTCGTGAGAAAATGGAGCCTCTATGAGAGATAGAGAGCGAGAGCAAGAGATAAAGAGGGGGGGGGGGGGAAGGGAGGGAAGGGGATGGGGGGGCAGAGGGAGGGAGGGAAGGCACAATCATGATTTCACAAAAGATCACTTTTCATTTTCCTTTGCCAAAGCGGTGCTCATTTCAGCGACAACATTTAATTGGGGGCTGGGGAAGGGGGACAGGGCTGAAAGCGAGTTTGTGGACTTGCACAGCCGGACAGCGATCTGCGTCCTGCCCCTTTTGTTTTTTTCCTCCCAATCGAGTCTCACGAGGTCAGCGTCAGCGGGGTGATTTATTCCATTGTCTGCAAATGCCAACATGCATTTACATCAGAACTCTGCCTCTCAAAAGAGAACCAGGGCTCCGCCATTGTATCAACAAGTTCCACTCCCCGAAGATGTTAAAAAAAAAAAATTTCTCCACTGCGACTCCTCGTCTCCAGTTCCCAGCTGGACGCGGTTAACAGGTATATTTTGAAGTGTTGCTTCTGTAAATGGATTCTCAACCCCCATCCATGCGCAACATGCTAATCCTTTTGCACAATCCACTTAACCTGTAGATGTGCAATTGTCAAGCCACGTCACCATCCTTGCTCTTCCAACCTGTCCTCGCTTGTCCATGTTAATGAACAACAAATGTATAACTCAACAGTAAATCTCTCACTGAGGTGAATTGTGTGATGTATCTTTCAAAAGATACCGGGCATCACTTGAACTACAAGGGATTCTCTAGAGGAGAGAATCTTTCTCAGACAGAAAATCTTTCTCAGAACTGTAACATTCAGAAGTGTTATATGTTAAATATTGAATTTCTCCTCAGGAATAAATCAAGTGAGATTTGATCTTATCTTACCAGATATATGTTAGGACAAACACAGTGTACTGGTACTACATTCTTAAAGGTAAAGTCAGCTGTTACAAACTAAATGTAAGATAATACACATTTTGTCAAATTCAACAAATATCTCCTGGCATTTTGCTACCTTATCCTTCTCTGTGTGTGTTGGAAAAATAATCGGATTCTTCTACACAGACCTGGCTCCATAAATAGTAACATTAACAAAATGGCGAACACCGCTCGTATCAACGAAGCCATACTGTAGCACTACGCTTTGTGTAACAATGGAGAACCGCGAATCGATAGTGTTTTGATTTGAGCTCAAACTTATCGATTGATAACTTTGAGCTGAAAGTCATCAATCGATAGTGTTTTTATTTGAGTTAAAGTTAGCAATAATCACTGACCCTGCCTTTAAGTCTTACAAACCAGTGAGCTAATTCAAAAGATTTTGGAGGGTTAAGCTTTAAATTGTGAGTGAAAAAACTCCATAACACACACCTGCATAAAATGTGTCCTCCTTGTGAAGAGGATGAGGAATCTTCACAACGGACTACTCTCTGTCTCCCTCCAAGAATGTATCACATTACTAATCATATTATGTTCACAACTTTTGTTCGACAATCTGGTTAAAAGGAATTGGACTGGCTTTTCCGCTATTCTTATATAAAAAGAAGCATTTGCTTTATTAACTGAAGCTATTCACAACCCCAAAACTGTCCCATAGTCATCATCCCCACTCCTGTATAAATTGTCCCAAAAAACGTTATTTTTGAAAAAGGGTTTAGTCATTAATATGTACTGTTAACATTAGTTTGACAGATTATTTTCCAAGCCTCACACATACTGTAGCAATAATTGCTGCAGTTAGTATTTTTAGACACTGCATACGCATACTGTACAGAACATGCTCAACTTGCTGTAAAGTCAAAATGTAAAGTAACTCAAATGCTGAATACTACAGTAAGTAAACAGTTACATTATATGGAATGTGTTACCATGTAACAACAAATAATAGAGGTAGAAATGTGCCAGTCAGGGGACATTGAGGATGCACCACCGCCTACAAATTAAAGGTGGGGTCAGCAATTCTAAGATGATACACTGTAAACATTCAGTGAATATATTGTCTGCTAGCTGCCTGTTCTGTGTTCACACTGAAAAAAATAGGGTTTCTACACAACAACACAAATAAAGTGGTGCAGACCGCACCACACAACACTATCCCTGCTGTGGCAATGTGTGTCCAATGTGTGTGGGGGTAGAGCTTCTGAGGGAGCAGCATTGAAGGAAGAGCTGTTTTTAGTTTAGATCGAGTTCAAATATCAACAATCTTTCCCCAGCATTGCTGAACCCACCTTAAAATGTGTTAACACCACCTGCGCCATTATTGTTTTTTCCCCCCCAAACAGTTTGACATGAAGGAGCACACAAGACATCTCCATAATTTTTTTTGAAAATAACTTCACCCTCCGGGCAGCTACAACCTTTGACCTTACCGCCCGAGGTAGGGACAAGCGATACAAACAGATCCATCCTGGCCGAAACTGAAAAAAGAATTTCTAGGTTTCAGACCATGACACTTTGACTGGACCCCACCTATCCTACAGTACATTTGGGACGGGTGTTGCTATGTTACGCCCCTGAAGTCCATCGTCCTACAACCCCCCCCCCCACACACCCCACCCCCCTTCAGTGGGTCCTCAGGGTAAACCGACTCTCGGTAATTAACTAAGTGGCCGGGGCCACTGTCCATTGTTTGCATGACCATCTGTGACCCACACAAGCCAGCCAATCCCTGACACGGATGCTAATGGAAAAATATTGATTCCGGCTGCTCCATATTCGGAGGAAAAAAAACAAATGTGAGTGGGTGCGAGGTGGAGCACAGTCGATGCTGTGCGTGTGTGTATGTGTGTGTGTGCATTTGCTTCATATTTACTGTGTAACCGCGGGAGATTACACAGACACACTACTGTAGCGCGGAGTTTATGAGTGAGGGTGTTGCGAAAGTCGACAATGTGTCACGCACAGTTCTGAGCTACGACACAAGAGTCTTGTCAAGAAGAAGCACAGTCTTGTCATTTTCAATCTGGAACACATGACATTTTTAATCTGGATATAATGCCTATGGGGGATTGCCCTAATATGGCTAATGCCGATTTTTGGCTAGAGTGCTTTTTCTGTGTTTCACGTCCCATACAATCAGTGTTAAATAAATGTTCAATGACGGGGTAGGGATTTGTCAAACACTTGTTTCATGTGTCCACTGTATTTATGCTATATCACAATCATTAATACTGTATCTACTGTTTACTATATCAATCAACAGGACTGAGAACCAGTGGATTGACTGTATAAAACAGGTGCGTGTGTCTGACTATAAATATTCCAGATAGGTGAATCTAACTGGCACTCCCATAAAGTGCTACAACACATATGGAGGTGTGTACAGCTCTTAATTATTTGCAAAATGCACATTTTCTTATTTCTTCCTTATTCTAGCAAGGTATTTCTTGGCTACATATTACAATTGATTACAATTAAAAGTATACTAAATAATTATGGAGTAATTCTGTCTTGTGTGCTCTGTCATGACAAACAGTTACTAGTTACTGTAATATTATTATTTTTTCAGTAACTAGAAACTATTTCAATTACTATTTCCAAAACAGTAATATAATTACAATTACTGATAGTAATTAGAAGTAACTAATAGATACTGCGTTACAAGAACGAGGTTTCTGGTCCTAGAATACTTCCGTTAGGCTAAGTGAGCCGACCCGTCTAATCATCTGGTTTGAGAGGCTGCAATGTTTTCAATTTGGCTGATTGTTGACTCCTAAGGTTCATTATTGTTCCAATAAAGAGGATTACATTCTAAAATGAGTTGGCTACACAGGTTGTCATTTTTCCAAAAGGGCGAGACAGGGTAGTGATTGTACAAGTAATATAGTAATGTAACTACTGTAGTAACGTAACTAATTAATTTTAATACCAAGTAATAAGTAAAGTAATATTAGTAATATTAGTATAGAAGGAGTAATAAGTAAATAACAACTTATTACAATTCCTGAGTTACTTACTTACAGATTTGAAGGTGCGGTCAGCAATACTGGGGAAAGATTGTTGATATTTTAACTAAAAATAAAATAAAAAATATAAACACCTTTCCCTTCAATGCCATACTCTCAGAAACTCCACCCCACAAATTGGACACACATTGCCAAGGCTGGGGTAGTGTTGTGTTGTGGTGTGTTCTGCATCACTTTGTTTGTGTTCCTATTTACAGAGCCAGGGTACAAAGACCAGATGATTGTTTCAGCGCACACAGAAAGGGCAAATATGTTTACAGGTAGGGCATCTCCTGGGGTCAAACCCATGACCTTACGGCTGGAAAACGGCCACCACTAAACTATCCCAGACCCTAGTGTTGAATCTAATATTGCAAGACTCCTTACATTCCTAATCTGTAAATGCTGTATCGGAATATGAATTGATTTGGCTTGTTAAAGCTGAAAAAAGAACTGAAATAAATGAATCTCATTTGTATATTTTATACATCAAATTCCAGTTACATTATGAAGTTATTTTCCATCTAGAAATCCAATATGCTATGATCACACACGCTCTTTCAAATAATTTACATAATTGAAGCAGTCCTGGGGTATTTCAAAAGAAGAGAGGGGAGCTAACACGACAGATAACAGATAGCGTGACCTTTACAAAAGGTACCAAAAAGATTTCAGAAATTCTGAATCAAAACACTTACGTTACCCCAGAGGGCGTGGAAAGCAGGTGTTTTTCATTAAACTGAGGGGAATCTCTTTAACTCTGAATGCTCTCTTATCAGCCTTCTGGTTAAGTGTCCCTACAAGATCCAGGCACTCCATGTGCATCCACTACATATTTTCTGCATGACTTGGCATTCCCTTATTTTATTTTTTCCAAAGGCAGTTTGTCATAGAAGAATAACCTTTTCAAAGAGCTGAAAAACGTCTGAGAGGTAGGGCTGATCGATTTGAGGCCAGAGCTTTAGAAAAGGCATTATTTTCTCACCACACGTGTAAAATGAGCTGTCTAAATTGTTTGCGGTAGGGCAGAATGTTTTTTCGTAGCGAGTAAATCCTTCAAGCCATGATATTTAGGGGAAATAACTATTCCAAATTCCTACGATGACTTTGGCACGACTGTATTTAGTGTAGCAAAATATAGACAATTTGTTTGGATCGATACTTTAGCTAACCCGTTAATGCTACTTTGATTTGTCATGATTTCAGGGTTGCAAAAATGACCTGATCCTGATTACTTGCCCTTCATTTACACCACTGAAGACAGACATATCAAGAAAACCCATCTGTTTACAGTGCCAAAAAGCAAGCATTACAGTAGCCTACTCTATTGACGTTATTTATTAACGCTGTACATGACGCTGTACATGTGAAGTACATGACTGAGTGAAGATGGATAAAATCTAAATTTTCGATGTATTTTAAGCTTTTTGTTATGCTATGTGTCAGGAAGAGTGTACATACTTATCTGCATAGTGTTTTTTGGTAATGTATAAACAAATATAATAGTACTGGTTTTGTTTTCTACTGCTATGATTGAGGTCTATGGCGAGTGTCATTTATTATCCCCCAAAAAGGGGCGCGGCCTGTATACCGGTCTAACGTATTCCTTGACTATTGATGGCGACATGGCTTCGCCTGTTGCGACATAATTTTAAGATTCTGTTTATTCTTTCGGTACTAAGCGAGTCTTTTGGACCTGAATGGGTATAGTTCTGTTTTTAACATTTCTAAAAAAATCTTCAAAAGTTTTAATTTATGCAAATCAGGTCGGGTTAAAAATGCTTTGGTTCATTTCGGATTCCAATTTTTGGGACCTGTAACATGCACTACTATGCACTAGCATGCACTTACATGCATTAACATGCCCTAACCTGCCCTAACATGCTCTAACATGCCCTAACATGCACTAACATGCACTAACATGCACTACCATGTACGCAGCTGGCCCGGAAATAAAAACAAACAGCACACTCCGTGTGCTTGCACACACAGAGTGTGATATCCTTCTCTGCTCAGGACACAATTTCTCAACTATACCTTTACATATAAAATAGCTGTTTTCTGCAATACTAAACTTTAAAAATGCTGTATAGCTCACCTTTAAAAACCAAGCAATAGACCCCAAGGGAGCAATGCTCTTAACATTGTAAGGTTGGTAAGATACTGCTATTGGACACCAGATTACAAATCAGAACTGCAAGTAAAAAAGGCTTTCATTGGTCATTCCTCTCCTGCACCTGGAATCAAGTAGTCAGTGTATTTGTTTATATAGCCCTTAATCACATCACAGTGGTTGGGCAGGGTTGGGCAGGCCCACAATTCAGGTGGAAACAAACAACACCCCTTTCACGTATTCCTCCCTTTGGGAAAGGAAAAGCTTCCACAAAACCAACAAGGCTAAAGGAAATTGGAAGAAACCTTGGAAAGGAACAACAGAGGGAGGAATCCAACCCTTGCAGGACAAGTTTTTAATGAAAGTTTCTAAGTGTACAGGCAAGTGTTTAGGCAAACAGAAACTCATGCTTGTATGAAGTTAGCTGTGTAAATGTCAGTCCAATGTAATAGATGTTAGATGCCACATGAGAATGTGGCCGGGGTCCTACAGTAGATGTATGGCCATGTCTGTTCACCATATCCTTTTACTTAATTTCTCACCATTTCCTTTAACTTCTCCGGTGCTTTTAAAGGACGTGTCCACTCCTCTCCCCATGACGCACAATATACTGTAGAATAACGTACAAGTGCTGGCTCATTGGCTCATTAAATGCTGCTTTTCAACCCAGTTTCCTTCAGGGTTGAATCAGCTTGGCAAACATGTAAACACTGGCATGTGCTCTCAAGCAATTAGCCAATGTCAATCTGACCTCATTATAATATTACCACACTCAGAATGTAAACATGCCCAGCCACAACAGAGAGATGTGGTCATGCATCCTGGAAGACTGTCACTGTTTGTCCACCTGCAGGAAACCGTATGTGACGTCGCACTGCAACAATCAGACTCCATACTGTATATATACGCCTCATGCTTCAACAACACACTCTGCGTGAGGAGTCAGCCGACTCATCGTAAAAGTGTACGCAACAAGCTTGTCTTCAACCAACCTTTTGTGTGGAGCGTGGGCTGCAAAACAAATTATCTTATCAGCCAGGGAACATCAAGGAATGGCATTTTCTTTTATTTTTTTCCTCATTTGTATTGAGCATTGTTCATTTGGATAGTACCACTTTACTCCAGGGCCACACAGGAGGAAAAATGAACGGTAGCTAAATGCTCATTAGCATTGCAAGTCGGAGAGCTGAAAGCTCTCAGTGAGTGACAAACATTATGATAGTATGGGGCACGCTATGCTTTCCTTGAGTATTCTCCCGGAGACGCTGCTGTAAGGATATATCATTGCTCCGTTTGTTGCCACTGCTCTGAGCTGAGCCCGGACCAGGGCTGTACCCACACTGTCCATACAGATAAGAAATATAATTTCTAGTTCCTTTCACAGAGACTGGACAAGCGAGAAATGCACGCTTGTATTAGTAACAAGTGGAATGTTAATGCGTGGCTGGGCTTTGTCACTGGGACCAACGAATCACCAGGAGCTGGGAGTAATGTCAATGTCCTTCTCGGCAAGTCTCGCCACTCGCAGCCATGTTTGAAATGCCCCGGGCAGTTATTTAGGAAGACTGCAGGTGGCTTACTTCAATGCAAACACACGGTTGGTTAAATAGGTTAAGGCTTGGCAGTTAAAAAGCAGACGATTGGCTCTTTTGGATTCTTTTATGTGTTATTGTTTGGATATGTTCCTCCAACAGAATGATCCCATAAAGCACCATTCAGAATGATACAAGTGGCATGTCCCCTTATAAGGTGTTCCTGGTAATGTCACTCTTATCTGAAGGCTGGAGTTTACCAAAGCATAAACATCAGACACAAGACAGGGCTGGGCAGAGGTCACTGTGCCCTGGGGGACTGGAGAGGAATGGGGGGTGGGGGGTGTGAATCAAGGACATCTGCTCAGCTAAATTGTACAAGACATGCAGACATGGTATTTTGAGATCATACGTATCATCAAAAAACTGTACCAGGGACCAAAATATAAACCAACAAAACACAATGTTTTGGCCAAGCAGTTACATTGACACAGGGAAAAGAGAAGATATATAATAGTGCTTTTATCTTGAAATTGCAGATTGTAATTGGTTCTTAAAATATTTACTTGGTAAAACACACAAAGTGGTCAACTGGTTGTTAAGATAAAAGTATTTGTAATTTGCAAATGTAATTAATACAAACAAAACCAACTAAATTTGAGTCTGTGCTTGTAGCATTTGTTTACTTAATAACTAAAAAACATTAATTAAAATAAGTAGCTTGATGGAAAATATAAATAGTACTAATTAATTTTCACCCTATATAAACCGATATGGTAAATCACACAAGCTGCTATACTGTGTTTTTCTTCTTTTTGCGTAGAGAACGTTTTCTGCCCTCATCTTAATGAATCATGTTG
>JAOEGT010117889.1:0-12062 GCA_025447795.1 Speoplatyrhinus poulsoni | reverse complement strand
GTTTCCCTCCAGGGGCCTGTAGCTGACCTCGTCTAGCACTGGAGAGCTAGCGTCTTGGTTTACCCAGCGGCCTCAGGGTCCAGACGGGGAGTCCCTTGATGTTACAGCTACTATATGTGAACCCTGTGTGAATATGCACTGTAGGTTATACACACTATGGTATTATGTTGGACCATGCTATGAACCAGCTAGTTAAAGGTCATGTGTCTTTACTTAAAATGAACACACTGGAAGCTGAGCGTACATTAAACTAATATCTGCTCCTTTGTTTAAACACTTAGTGTAATTTCCCAACTATTAACAGCACTGTCTATTAACCGCAAGTCAGTAATTTATGTAATTTTTTTAAATAATCTTATCTATTAAGCGCACCTGTGTATTAACCGCAATTTGTTCAATGTTGCGTCATCGGGTTGGAGGCATTTTTATGTATAAAAAATAACCATTAGTCAGTAGACTACCAGCAGGTAAATATAAACGGCGCGGTCTTTAGAGAAGTAGGCTGCATAATCTCGTGCAAACAACAAAGCCCGCTCGTGGGAATATCCTACTGTAAGTTTTGTAGTAATATTAGCAAGATTTGTTTGTGGGCCATCATGGAAACCCTTAAAAAATATTTGAAGTGCGAATCAAGAACACGTGGCACGTGTCGTGTCCAAAAGTGACTTGCTGATAAAAAGTGATCACGGTATGAAAAAGTGCATTTTATTGTTTTATTCCCACATTTTTAACTGGTAAAAATTAATACATGGTTTGTTTACTGTTCTGCTCTCATGGTTACCTCAAAACCAGACGCATCGCTCCTGTGACTGCAGTAGATTTGCCTTTCACATGAGAGGCGGGCAGGACGGAGAGCGGGATGTCAATCCCCATGTAAAAAGCTCTCTACCATGTCAGATTGTCCTATTACCATAGCAAAAAATTATAGTTTTGGATGTATAATTAATATCGCCAGATTACCTTAAAAATTATAAAAAATAAGAGATGAGAGAAACATTTTTTTAACCCGTGTATAGGCCGCACCCAAGTATTAGCCACAGAGCTGCCGACAGTTTGCAAAATCAATGTATTAACCGTGGTTAATAGCCGTGAAATTACGGTAAGTGTCACAGCAACTCTTAAATTATTTAGTAGTATACATAAAGTGGTGTTGTTTGGAAACTGTCAAAGTGATTACATAAACTGTTTGAACAAATAGGACAAAAGTGCGTCTTTAAAGAGGCATGTCAGTGGTAAATCATTATTTTAATTTTTTATTACCTCTTAAAGAAATAACTTGCAAGAGAAACCAGATCCATAACCGCAGATTTAAGTAACATATGAATGGTGAATAGTTTCCACTTTCATTCTGTGACCTCAACAAACATTGACAAAAGAATAATTAATCATAATTGGTCCGTGAAGTACTTTGAGTAGGCCACCTCACTTTACAGTTATTCTTGGGGGAAAGTTGATTGAGTTGGAAGATCAACAAACGAAGGATGACACTTTTCAGCACCTTTTTAATAAGGCTTTCTATGGAGAGGGAGTTATTCTGTACTAGGCAAAGAACTATCACAAATGAGTCACTTTGAGTGCCTGCTAGCAAGATGTCAATTAAATCAAATACTCTATGCATTTTTTTGGTCTATGCAGCAGTGCCTGGTATCAGTATGGTATTAGGGCTCAGCAAGTAAAATAGAAATAGCTTTCAGCTTTTCTCTCCACCTCCACCCGTCATTCAACATAAGATATCTGCAGCTGAGCAGTACAAACAGTGAACATCCTCAAATACTCATTCATATTTAGTCTTTTATAGAACTGTCTAATCATTTTCCTAATCTGTACAGATGTACCGTGTGAGTGTCACTGCTATCTTCATGTCTTGTGGCTTCTGAAGTTAAACTTCAGATTGTCCTTTTCATATTGTAAATCTTTTGGGGGTAATTAAATGCTACTAGAGCCATGTGAGACATTTCTGTGTTAATAATCCGTTATTCTGTGTCAGTTTGAAGGAACATTTAGTACTTTGTCTTGTTTGAACACTGCAGGAGTTTGAATTATACCAATATAAAATATTAAAAAACACGTTCTCTCTGCTATATCTGCGACATCTGCTACTGAAACCCAATGCCCTGCCTTGTGTAATCTAGTTTTAAGGCATGGGTGCCTTAATGCTTTAATATTTTGATGCCGTTTTTGAAATACCTAAGTGAGACTAATTGTGAATTGCCACAGGCAACATCAACACTAGTCAGAATTAAGATGTGTGCGTTGATTGTAATGTGTGCCTCACTTTTGACATTGACATATGTCAAATTACATTAGCCATATTTTAAGCTTCTTGAATATTGTTGTGAAATGAGTGCAAACTGTTGGTAAGCAATTGCAAAGCACTCATTTTTCTTACATGGGTTAGTGCTGCAGGCATTCAGCACAATAATCCCTAGATGCAACACTGTCAATTCCTTCACCTTATTAATGTTGCTGTGAACAACATGGATTCCCATACGGCACTGAAAACACCGCCTGTGTCCCATTGCGGCTGCTTGTAGCCATATGCTACACCAGTTGCTCGCATTGAAGCGCCGATTGGACCTTGCTGAACCCTGGTGAGCCCCAATAGGGCGTCCCTATTCAACACACCTTTCATTTAGAAGAGGAGTGCGATGGGATTATTGCACTAAAATGTGCCTGGTTCACTTAGAAGCAGGATCGAGAGATGGCCCGGAGAACACCTTCCTGATAGAATGCCCCTACACAATGAGCTCTCCTTTACAGTAGAGACGCTTCATTCACATATGCTTCAACTGCTTTGCGGCGGAATAAAGCATTTAAGAGATTATCGCCGTGTGACTGCTTTGAAGATTAGGCAGCCCCTCCCCGATATACTTTCTCTGCATTTTCAAAGACACGGTGATATGAATAGGGTCACATAAGGGATCCTTGAACCACACATGAATTCCTTTTGTGATGTTTACTTTCCATATAAATTGTGCACACAGTTTTACTACAAAATCTGCTCCACTGTAATCTGGTTCCAATCATATTTGTATGTCTTTATATGTGGTACAGTAGTCCTCGGCGCCTGTAGTGTATTAGCTTGTGTTTGCGCTTATGTAATGGATGTAAAAATTGAATGATAGCAATCACGAGCGTATGAACATCAATACTAGAAACTATTCAATTCCCCAATGCTTACAGTGACCTTTTCTAAACCGTGTGAATCATTGTAGCCATAGCTGGCACATTTGTACTGAAATTAATAGTAAATTGTTCTCCAGGCCATTAAATGTTGTCGGTCGTCTGTGCTGGCTGCAGGGCTTTGTTCCCATGGGAACAAACTAAATAATTGAACAATAGTAATAATTTCTGGACCCTCGTGGCAGATCAGCATTATCTGGAAAACAATGGCGGTCACAGTGGCATCCCACGTAATGTCTTCTTCTGGGGACAATGTCCCCTGTTAATCCTGTCAAACGTACTGGTGACATTTAACACTGCAGTGGGACACCGCGCTCATTAAATACGTTCATGCACTTATGTACCTCATTAGAATGGCCCACGGTGACCCATTTAGTCTCACACAGACTTGCGCTAAAAACTTTTGCCAATTTGTCAGATACTGATAGGGGAGAGGGTTTTTCCAGGCCACTCTGCAATACAGAAATAAAGTAATAAATTATTGTATTTAGTATTCCCGCTCTGTCCAAATGTACGAGAGTTCGTAAAACGAAATGTAATGATGGGCTGCGTAGGATCAGCAGAAAATTCACCCCAAGGCTTCAATATTCCAGCCTGATATGATAAACGGGAGTGAGATTTGCTAATCTACTTCCCAGAAGGGAAAATGAGCGATGGTATCTCAGTTTCCCCCTTCTCTCTCTCTTGTCCCACAAAATGCTTCTCAGAATTTGAAATTCCTTTTAAATGAAATGAGTGTTCAATTGAACTGTGTGTGTGTGTGTGTGTGTGTGTATGTGTGTGTGTGTGTGTGCGCGCGTGCGCATGCATACAGTGTGAGAGAGTGTGCTAGAAACTTTCATAAACGCTGTTACAAAAAAAGTGTGGGAAGAGCGCAATTTATTGATTGTAAAACAGATGACACTAAATAGAATTTAAATAATAATAATATCTGTGTGTGTGCGCACAGGTGCAACTTTCGATGTGGCCATGCGCTTCCTGTCAGAGTGTCCCTGGAAGAGGTTGCAGGAGCTCAGAGCGTTGATTCCCAACGTTCCTTTCCAGATGCTTCTGAGAGGAGCCAATGCCGTGGGCTACACCAACTACCCCGACAACGTTGTGTTCAAGTGGGTTACATGCGAGTGAATGCGAGCACGCATACACACACACACTCATTCTGCTAT
The DNA here is from genome assembly GCA_025447795.1 of Speoplatyrhinus poulsoni. NCBI lineage: Eukaryota > Metazoa > Chordata > Actinopteri > Percopsiformes > Amblyopsidae > Speoplatyrhinus > Speoplatyrhinus poulsoni. Next base: position 7,716 of record JAOEGT010117889.1, on the reverse strand, counting down.
TAAAGAGGTGTGTTCCAATAGATGTCAAATGATGGCAGTTGAACCTCCAATAGACTATTACCTTTATATGACAATTTGGAAAGCATTCCATGCCCCTTTTCACTTGTAGACACAGAATAATGCGTATGGCGGCCTATAGTGTCATGTATGAAAGCCACTAACTAAGCCAATACAATAATTATTGACAGGTTTCTATAATTCTAGCATAGGTTTTATTAATGTTCATGCATATTTTCTGACATTTACATTGTTGGAAGAAAATAAGTTTGGGATCAAATAATTTGGAGGACCCTAAGACTGTCTTAGCTTGTATATTTTGCTGAATACTGCGATAGGTGGCTGTGTGCAGGTTCTACATAGGACCCACACACTTTTCTAATTTGCATGTTTCTCCGCCTCTTTTCCTTCTGAGGCCATTCCAGACCGGGAAGGTAACAGTCCACTTGTGCGCCCAGTAGGCCCTGTACGGCTCCAAGTCACACCGACAGAACTAATTTCAAAAATAACTAGAAATATTCGGTTTTCATGGAAGGACTCCTTTAACAAAGTGCTTTATAGGGTTTATCAGCCGTCGACATGCACGCACACACAATGAGGAAAAAGAAAATCATAATTCACAGTACATAAAGATGCACACATGCGGTGTAAACGGTTTGAGTGTGCACACACACACACACACACACGCAATATATAAACTCGTCTTACAAAAAGCTTTCAAATACTGGATAAACATTACCATATACATACACTGTATGTAACGCTTCCTCACCTACCTCAGTCTTCCTCATGTGCACACACACACACACACAGGTGTGACGTCCAATGCACACAATGGTACTTAGCGCACACACACACACACCGTGTAATCCCTCTATCTGAAATAAATTAGCCTTGGCTTGGTGAGTAATGTGTCTGTCCCCCCCCCCCCTCCTGTTTCACTATCAAATGCTCATTATTCCTCCCTGCTTCCTAACGCTTCCTGTTCCACCCCTCCCATTCATCTATTGTGTTTTACCTCTTTCCTCAATTCCTCATTCCACCTCTCCTCTCCCTCCCCTCCCTCTCCTCCTCGTCCCCATGGGGAGGGGTGCCGACCGTCTGACTGTATAGATGATTGTGATTAATGGAGTGGATCTCCTTGGCTCCCCGTCTCAGTCCCGCCGTTGCGTTCCTCTGCTGTGACAGACGGAGCTAAAAGGAGGAGCGGCCTCTGTTTCCCCGTGAATTGAGTCCGACCGAAGTGTGCTTTCATTCAGCGCAATTGATTTAGAGCGAGATTAGCCGGGTCACCGCGCGCTTCGTCTATATATATATATATATATATATATATAGCGGTATAGCTTTGTTTCTCCCCTCCTCTCCCCTCCCTTCCCGCATTTACTATTCTACGTGTCGCTTTACGGCAGGCGTGGTTGCTGGAGAACATCGCTAACTGTGACTTGGTCTTTTGACCGTAAGCATCTCGCACACTTTACTTTATCCACACAGAAAATGAACTGCGAACATGGAAACATCCTGTGTCCCAACCCGTTCACCTCAGGTATTACAAACGTAAATAAAATGCTGGGATTTAGCCGCAGATTAAAAGGTTGTTGCAGTACGCGGCATCCTGACTTTGTTGTATTTTGCATAAACTCACTAGCCATAGAAATTCTGTGAAATGTTCTGTTATGACCCAACACAGCAAAACAGATCAGCCAAGATTTACAGAAGGATAGAAAGCGCTTATCACTGGATAGGCGTCGTTATCTGAGAAGTCCTGTACGTAATTATGCCCTTATTGTATCTGTTTTATTATTTTTCCCCGTGTTTTTGCATGCAATTGTTTTCTCCCACCTCCTCGTCTTTTAGAGCAGCGAGGCAACATATGAGGGCTGAATGCTAATGGTTTGATTTCTAATATAGACCATACCACTTACAATTACTGTCTGATGGATGTGTATTACACACTTTGTGCCAGTTCTTCCAGGCCGGGTTTCATTGGTTGTGTAGTGGATTTTGTCACTTTCCTCCTTATTTGCGGTGCTTCATTTGCATTTGGATTGCATTTGCTTCTAGTATCTTCACACGCAATCACTCTGGTGTGCATTGTCTGTATCCCAGCGGAAAATGCAGTTTCCCCCATGAGGATTAATAAAGTACAATATAGATGGCACAAACATTACTGTTGAAATGCACAGCACAAACACACAGCTAATTTTACTATAGTAATCACCCCTGTGTGGGCATGTACATTGATTTGATTGATTGACTCCCTTGCTGTTTTGTTCCTTGTCTGGTATGGAGGGACGATCAACACCTTTTGGGATTGGTTCTTTAGGAGTAGATGCAATGCGCTGACATCAGCAGATTTCCATTGCTGTCCAACTTCGACAGACTACTCACTGTGTGATGAAGCTTGAAGCTTTTCTTTTACTAAACATCTGAATGTCCAAGACTTGTAAAGAACGTTAAAACAAGCCGCCACCAGCGATGTCTGTAAAATTGACAGCCAGCATGACAACGATAAACAAACTAAAAATGAATGTGATGATAAATCATGTAAGTACTACTCATGTAAGCAGTCAGACCAATAGTTTACACATTTGTTGAGACATCTCAATATGTAATACCGCATCTAGTAACATTTTTATAATTGGCAACTATTTAAACATGCTGCAAACAAAATTCTCAGATATTCCATAATTTGACCCCAAAAAATGATCAAATTTCATGACTTTCGATGTCTGGAATAGATCTTTTTAAATTCCATGAAATTCCAGAAGTTAACTAGGGTTGCACGACATTGATAAGATTTGATATTGCGATATTAATAATGAAAATTGCAATATCGATATTAATTTAAATATTTGTAGTAAAAACACAAAGGTTATGGGGAAGATGCATCAAAATATATTCATAACATTCATAACACGTTTTCAACTGACAGTCCTATTGGACTGGTACAACAACAGTAATGCCAAGCTACCGAGGAGGCATTCTTATTGGCCACCGATGTTTCCTCTTCCATCTATATTATGCCATTGGCTTCCTCAGCCACACATCTTACTGTTCTGTCTAAATCAAACACAACTAAGACAAAGACCCAACGGACGCATCTCTCCACTAAATAAACTGAACTGCAACATTTCCGATATGATATTGCGAAACGTGATATTACGATAACGATACAATCGATATCTTGAATCGATATATTGCACACCCCTAGTGGGAACCCTGCTTAACAGATGTACCGTTCCCCCCTGTCTTCCCCCACCAGGTTCTGCGAGGTGGCCAAGGAGAACGGCATGGACATCTTCCGCGTCTTTGACTCCCTCAACTACCTGCCCAACATGCTCCTGGGCATGGAGGCAGCCGGGGCGGCCGGTGGCGTGGTGGAGGCCGCCATCTCGTACACGGGCGACGTGTCGGACCCCATGAGGCAGAAGTACTCGCTGGAATACTACGTGCAACTGGCCGACCAGCTGGTCAAGGCCGGCACGCACATCCTGTGCATAAAGGTAGGGCAAGACTGCTCACACAGTGAGACCACTGCACCTTCTTTACAATGTAATGCTATCAATAGACTCCTGTCAGCGCCATTGACCAGTGACACTGGCCTCTACCTGGAGTTGGTCCTCGGGCGCTGCACAGCGGCTGCCCACTGCTCCCTTGAGGGACGGGTTAGATGCAGAGGACAATTTTAGCTACATGTATGTGTATGTGACAATAAAAGCACCTTTTATATATTGTAAATGTAAAAAAATATAAGTCGAAAATTTCTATAAACATAAATCGAAAAATGTCTATTTCACGTAACTACCCAAGTAAAACTTAAGAATATTATAAATCTGAGAAACTGCTGCAGTGGTCTCTGGAACTTTTTCGCTGTTTAGCGGTGGCGTGCTGCTTTTAAAGGTGGGCTAAGTAAAACTCTTCTCCCCAGGACATGGCGGGCCTTCTGAAGCCACAGCCAAGTAAGATGCTGATCTCAGCACTGAGGGACCGCTTCCCAGACGTGCCCATCCACGTGCACACGCACGACACGGCCGGAGCCGGGGTGGCGGCCATGTTGGCCTGCGCCGAGTCAGGTGCCGACATCGTGGACGTGGCGGTGTGTAGGCGCGCACGCACACACATACATTTAAATGTTTTCTTGTCAACACACTATTGTTAGCCCAGTAAGCAATAACATTAGGGGGTCCGCTTACCGTGTTTCTGTCAACCAAGGGATCTTTTGCCTGAAAAGCATTGACTAGACCTGTGGCCTAGTCAATGGGGCAAATTAGACCTATATCTCCTCATAAAGAACATTATTGTTGTTGTTATCGGTGCGTGAAAACATATAACGTATGTATGTGTGTAAGAATACAGAGCAGAGACACCTCTTCCATATGAACGACATTTATTCGTAACCCATGTCGCCCCCCCTTCAGGTCGACTCTATGGCCGGCATGACCTCTCAACCTAGCATGGGCGCTATGGTGGCCTGTGCCAAGGGAACCAAGCTGGATACCGGTATGTGAGACAGGACACCGTTGTTTCTCTATCGGAGGCGATGAAAGGGCCTCGTGTCGTTCAACAGGGTTTGTGTTGAGAGCAGATGCGTGATGTTAGAGCACTCATCTCTTCAGCGCGCACACACACAACTGCCGGCGCATAATATTTTGCTCCCTGGCCAAAGAGCTGTCAGGGCCGGAGATGCCCGGTGTGAAACAGAAGTACGCTGACGCGGCAAACGGCCTCCGCTACGAGCCGTCGCATCATATCTTAGAGCGAGAGGGGGAGGGGGAGAATATCGCTCACTTGCCACCTGAGCCCCTCTGCTGTGGGGAGGATTTATTCATGTGTTGTTGTGTTGCGTGAAGTAGCGCCCCCTGGTGCGCAGCCGCCCGGAGCATCCATTATGCATGCGCCCGCCTCGCACGCCGTCCCCCGGCTTCCCTGCTGTCTCTGCATGTCTCTCTCTCCCCCTCTCTCTCTCCCCCTCTCGCTCCATTTGCTGTGACCAGGCGGCGGTGGTGTCCCAGGGGGCGTCGCCCTCCTCTCGACCTTCCTCTATTTTGGCTGCCCACTCCTCCCTGTTAACCCCTAGCCCCTCCCTCCTCCCCTCATCCCCAGGAGCTCCCCTCTGATCCAGCGTGGTAATCGCTGCTCCGCAGGCGGTGGTGCCCCCCCCCTCCCCTCCCCTCCCCTCTCTCACTCGTGTCCCCCACCAGACACCCTGCATGGCTTCCCGCTCCCCTTCCCCCCTCTCTGTCAGTGACAAGGCAATCAGCGGACGCCTCTATACGTCACTATTCTCTCTCTCTCTGTGTGTGTGCGTGTTGATCCGCGGCCCTCTGGTTCCGCTGCCTCTCCGCCCTCATCTCGTTTTCCCTCCCATTCTCTCTGGCCGTTCCACCCGCCCTAATGAAGCGATGACCCTTTCTGCTGCTTCCGCCCGATGCTTACATGGTCTGAGAGCACGCACGCACGCACGCACACACACATGAAGAATGACAACACCACCGCCTGATCACAATGAAAGCACCTTTATAAAGGTGGTTCTCCATGCGGCCGACCGACGGTGCGCTTTGTCAAAGCGGTTCTCGCGCGGCGCGCCGTTTGTTGCCGCATCGAGTCGTTTCCTGTTTTCCTTCGTGCGAGCATCACAGTGATGGAGGCCTGCGCGCGCGCGCACACACACACACACACACACATGCACTAGCGTTTGATGGTGCGCTTTATTGAAGCTTCCTTGCTGTCTCTCTTTGCTGTGTATTTGACGATGTATTCCCAGCAGCCACAACAATGGACTGCTCACACAAGATTTAGCTGTCAACACACGTGCACACACATGCCCTCGCTCGCGCACACATGCATGCACGCACACACACACACGGGTAGCCCATCAGGTAATATTTACAACCTGTATACAAAGCAGAAAGAAAATCTATTGCACTTGTTAAAATACGTGGCCTCGTGAGTGTGCACTTTAAGAGCAAACAACTCTTTCACCTGTATGGTTGACACCCGTCACGTATCAACCATACGTATTGTCACGTATTTGGCGCTTGAATCTTGCGTACCGTCTTTCAATTAATTCTGGGGACGATTTGTCCCGTATTTTCATAAACGCGCATGCACAATAATGAACATACTTAAACACAACAAATAGTAAGGCCAGCATACTGTCTGTGCGGCCAGTTGCATAGGCTACTGTCATGGTCGCCCCTAGTTACAGACAACACCCCTTGTCACACGCTGCATTCGTCGCACCGTAAATGGTCAGAACAGGGTTAAACGGCAACCGGTGATATGGAATATATTGGAAGTCATCAAGCCATCCTAGCCTATCTCTTGTCTTCTCATTAGCCGTCCTAGGCTAGCTATTATCTTCTCATTAGCCGCCCTATGCTAGCTCTTATCTGCTCATTAGCTGTCCTATGCTAGCTCTTATCTGCTCATTAGCCGCCCTATGCTAGCTCTTGACTGCTCATTAGCCGCCCTATGCTAGCTCTTGACTGCTCATTAGCCGCCCTATGCTAGCTCTTATCTGCTCATTAGCCGCCCTATGCTAGCTCTTATCTGCTCATTAGCCATCCTAGCCTAGCTATTATCTTCTCATTAGCCGTGTTAGGCTAGCTATTATCTTCCCATTAGCCGTGTTAGGCTAGCTCTTATCTTCCTTACAATTATTCATGTTAGGCTAGCTCTTATCTTCTAATTAGAAGTCCTGGGCTAGTTCTTTTTTTCTCATTAGCCGCCCAATGTTTGTTTGTGCGCATTGGTTGGTGTTACGCAATCAGCCGACCAGTCTGGAGTGCATTCAGTGTGTATTTGTGCGTGTTAGCGTGTTTTTGTGCCCCCCACCCCCCATATTGGGGTTTTCACTAATGACTTGTCGATTGACGGCACTCTGTCACTGTCATGCTGAGATCTCAACGACTGATCTGTGTGTGCGTGTGCATGTGTGACCATTCTACCAGCTGATTAGCTGGTTTATTAATGAATTGATGGCCTCGGACGGGTCACCAGTAACAATTAACCCCCGAACCTCCAGTGTTTCACACAGTTACTCACCACTAGATTAATAAGCACATTCAAGCTGCCATCGTGTTTATGTGCAGTTAATATCGTGGCCTACAATGGACCACGGTTGCACCTGAGTGCTAACAAAACCGGTAATGGCAGGACATTGACTGATTACACTATACTTACGCTATATGTTCATGTGGTCAGTAGAGTTGTTAAGTAGAGGTAAAGTGAAATTTTGCTGTGACTAATAAAAGAGCATACCACATACTGTAGCTTTTTAATACTGACGTGAGCAGACAATAAATAACAGCCTGTTATGTTTCATGTGTACAGCCATTTTGTAAGCTAATGTTTGTTTGGTGGGGTTGTAATTAAGCAGTTTAATTAATTAGGCAAACAGGTTTTTCACACTGCACATTTCTACTTAAAGCGAGCAAGGTGATTGGTCAGCTTTTGCACACTGTACATTTCTACTTAAAGTGAGCAAAGTGATTGGTCAGCTTTTGCACACTGTACATTTCTACTTAAAGCGAGCAAGGTGATTGGTCAGTAAAGGCAGTGGTGTTTAACACACTGTCACTCAGAGTACAGACCAGTGAAAAGCTGAAATCATCGATTTGTGCAGTTCCCAAATGGACAGGGAAAATGTCTGTAATTACTAGCTGGCATGTTCTTATTTTTCTGTCGGGGGGAGGGGGTGGGGGGGTGAAAATAACA
>JAOEGT010117878.1:0-12063 GCA_025447795.1 Speoplatyrhinus poulsoni | reverse complement strand
CGAAAACTGGGTGAAAAAAAAATTCTAATGACACTTTCACATATTTTGGTTGATTGTGTGTTGTAAATGTATCAGCCATCGAACAAATGTTTAAAGTGGTTTGATATTATCAATTTTCCAGGCAGTTTGATTGAGGCATAATACAGAAATTGTAATAAAATAAAAATATATTGGGTTACATTCTTGTTTTTAATGTTCATATAACCCTCAGAATTGCATGCCCTGCTGTGGGAAACTGGAAATATCAAATGCCTTGTTATACTGTAATACCACATAGCCTATATACCAACCAGGCAGTTTCCCATAATATCTGGTGGTCCTGAAACACCCAAAATACCAATACAGCTTGTTGGTACAGTTGGTAGGTTATGTGAATTCACATAATATAATCATGACAAATGACAAATGACAAACTTTATAGTCTTGACCTGAAGATCTTTGAATGTATGGAATTAATTAATTACTAGCAATTAGCAATAACACACGAGAGGGAGTGCGTTAGACTGAATATCAGCATTGCTGTGAGTCGGGCGATCAAGTGATATTGCTTTTATACAACAGTTCGACAAGTGCCTTTTTTATTGGTTAATTTAATCTACGTTATTTCATTGTATATACTGTATCGTTCTTCACTCGGTGAGTTCTGAAAACATTGGCCTCAATGTTGCCTCCATAAAAGGACATTATCCTAGTGGGCATGGTCAGATACATAAATGTTATAACAAAACACAAGCATATTCAGAACACTATCAAGACTCAACATATGTACAGTAACACACAGACTGCAATTGCACTGTTGCTTTAATATTATATGATTTGGTCATACTTTGGACAGACTAACTTATTATATTGAGCATACATAATCTTTGGCATAAATGTTATAACTATCAAAAAAAAGATGTGTATGCATCACTTTAAGAACATTTTGAAATGTTTTAGCATAGGTAAGCAATTTTGGAACTGTTTGTATGCCATTAGATGGGGAAGATGCAACATGTTGGCAAAAATAAATGCTCATTTCAAATTATAATATATTTAATATAATAGTTTTTTACACCCATTGTTGGTCCCTCTAAACCTTATTGTGTAGTTTACATGCAGGGTTACAGTTCCCTGCTGTTTCCAGATAATGATGTGGATCTGGGACATCCATTTATTGTTCCAATCCTGAAACCCAATGAATTTGGGACAGTATGGAAAATGCTAAGAAAACCAGAAATGGTTGTTCCATTCCATTCAACCTGTACTATATTGGAAACAAGTCAATACAATCTGTCTTCCACCCAGTACATAGTAAATGCCCTAAAACATAATGGGCACATAAGGTTGTATTACCGTAGCCTCTCCATATGAACGTGGCCTGGACTCTCACATTCCACATTCCACCCAATTATAAAGTATAGACAATCTCATGTAGACATCTAGAGATGATGTTAAACCTTTAGCATATAAGGAAATCAGGTTTTTCACACATTTTACCTTGTGTAACCTAGGCTACAGTATTCCATAAAACAATACTTTTACTTTCTCTTTGTTCATGAACAATGCATTAATTCATTCCCACAATGTTCTATAAATGTAAGAATGTCACTCAGCACAGACTGTTCTTATTCAGACACAACAGGTGCTACAACGTTTGTGTGTGTACACATTTGCACATAGCGCAAAGTAAGTACTAAGGGTGTACAGTACAAACAATTGATTTAAATTCCATTGAAACCAATGGAGTGAGTCTGCTTGAGCAAGTCAATTTCACCTAAATTCAGAGAAACATTTGAATGTGTGCAAAGAATACATGTTAAGCCTGGAATCCACCAAGATAATGTCAGCTGACATTAGGAGGTACGGAGGTACAACAAACCTGCTAATAAGTGTATACATATTAATAATATATAATAAATATCAATTAAACATTTGGCAGTATTTGGTATTTATTTATTGTACTGTTCTCATGTTTTCTTCAAGTGTTAAATACATCTAAAGTGACATTTTAGATACTACCTAAAACAAAAATAGTGTAATTTGAGATTCAAGGAAGCCAGAGTGAACATTGACATAACTAGAAATACTGTACCACGTCTTCTGTTACAGCAAACTTCCTCCTGTGACATATTGTAAGAAGGTATCATAGAATGTGTATGGTCTATGAACTCCAGTTACTGCTTACCTTCAGTTAGCAACTAACAATAATATTTGTCACAAGATGTTAGCATTTTTAATGAAAAAAGTCCTCTGCATAGAATCCATTAACCTACTGTAAGCTCTCTATATGGCGAACAATGGCTTACCCAACCAAAGGTTTACCCTGACTCAGGATTCAAATAATTGGCGTAAACAATGTTATCAGTATATCAATATATTTTCTATAGTTTATGCAAACAAAAAATATATAAATATCCAAAAGGAATAATAATCCTGTCTACTGTAAATAGAGCCCTAATCACTGAGACAATAACTGTTGAAAAGATCAACACCATCAATGTTCTAATAAAATACTGTTGTTGTTGGGAAATTAACTGTACATGGGAAACATCCACAGACCAACTATAATATAGCAGTGTGATTCTATTGTTGGGAAATTAGCTGTACATGGGAAACATCCACAGACCAGCTATAATATAGCAGTGTGATTCTATTGTTGTTGGGAAATGAGCTGTAAATGGAAAACATCCACAGACCAACTATAATATAGCAGGGTGATTCTATTATTGTTGTTGGGAAATGAGCTGTTTAACAGGTAAGACAGGTCGAAGCCTTATTCCCCAAAATGAAAATTCATCACTGCTCTGGAATGAACTGTGCAATGGAATGCATCTCCTGTTACTGTATATAATACAACACACAAGGAAATGTACTTGCATGGGTAGTATTCATGGTTCTGCTATATAAAAGGGACAAGCTGATTGAAGGGACATATATTTTCTCACAACTGACAACATGAGAGCTGTGCTGGTACTACTCGGAGTGCTGTTGTGTAGCATTCACGGTGAGCAAATGCTTTTACATTCATAACATAATAAATAAATAAATAAATAAATAAATATACTTATGATAGAATCTTTCTTTAGTGAAACTAGTGTAGCATTTACGCAAAGAACATTTGGCTCCTCCAAAACAAAATATATTGACTAATAATAATGTAGAATGTTTTAAAAAGTATTAGCCTATAGGCTATATTTTGTCACTTTACAAATGTTAATATTACTGATTTACATAATGGGTCTACACACTTCTAACTACAGAATATGCTTTCAAACTACATAATGGTTAAGTGACGAGGAACATGTTTGCTCTATCCTCCTCTACAGTGCTCACACTTCGGTGCTACACCTGTAAGCAGAGCAACTGTGTCAAACAAGAAACAGAATGCCCACCTTCTGCTCTGTTCTGCAAAACAGTTTCATCAGGTGAATGTTTACTTACTTTGTTTGTGTGTGACTGTGTTATAGTCTAGAGAGTGTATTTGTGTCTATATATATCTTAATATAATATTCCTATTAGCATATACAGATTGTTGATGCACCATATAAGTGGCCTAACCTATTAATGTCCTATGTTTCGAACAGTTGACGGTTTGGTCCAGACCTGTGCTGACTCATGCACTAATGGTGCTAATGTCTACTGCTGTCAAGATGACCTGTGCTCTTAGCTGGTGTATGGAGCCTCCACCTCTGTTTTCTTGGCAAACATGATAACTTAGTTCATTGATCATATCTCTCTAAATGTGCCTATACTGGTATAATGGAAATATTTTATCTTGCTTTGCCTATATACACTATTAAAAATATCATTTTGAAAATAGTTTTGCTTTTTCCTTAAAAAGAATAAAAAAAATGAATTGAATGTAAACTACTGGAAGCAGACACACGCTCACACACGTGCACAAACACGTGTGCGCGCGCACACACAATCCCCTCCTAATATTGGTAGTAGGTCAGTAGCACACTGTCACTACCAATACATTTGTGAATGTTGACTCCTTTTTGGAAGTATGCTTCAGTAGTAATCAGCACACATTTATTTGTTCAGGTGTTTAATGTGGGGAGCTGTAATTCTAAGGAATTGTGAGCACTATTACTTTAAGTTAAGGGGTCTCCAACCTCATCACGTCGGGTTAACCAAATTGTTGGAATCTGGGTGGTTATCCCAACACCATCAGTTCGTGAAGTCTGACTCCTATCTTCTTCTGACCCAGTGATATTTAATACAGGGGGTTGTGTAAGCAGGGCGTGTTGATTTTTCATTGGTGCTGGTCCTTCTGAGTTAGAGAGGGGGCTGCTGACCTTCACCTTGGTGGCGACGTCTCTCCTCTTTTGTTGCTGGGCAGATAGGTACATAGAGACCAACTGTTACACACTGGTGGTACGAGAGTTTATCTGACTCCCTTGTTTTCTCTGCCCTACTGTTCTTATCCTGTTTTGCACAGCCTCCCAATACATGTTGCTTTTTTTCTGTAACTTTCAACTCCATCCAGATACTCTGACTTGCCACATAGTTCTCTAATCTATTAACACTCAAGCAATACTGTGGCACACCAACAAGCCTTGTTAATAATATCTAAACATGTCTAAGCATAATATTTCCACAATGTCTAGTCTCAAGACAGCAGACAACTTCATACTAAAAGATGATCACAGTTGAAAAAGATGGGGGAAATTACCTTCAATTCCACTGATGATACAAGTTTCCAATTTGGAAATAATAGTCTTCAGAGCATTGTAGTCAGTAACAAAGAAAAGGTTTGTTTCCTTTTATGCAATTCTGAGCAATGTTTCTTGAAAAGTATTATCCTCTCCAACCTGTGGTAAAATATGTAGCAAGGATCCAGGCAAGGCACATTAAAATAAGATGCATTGTCCTTTCAATTGTTTTCCGTTTTACTTTACTGGGACAACCTTTGAAGTGAAATCCAAAAGACATAAGGTAAATTAATGTATATGCCATATAAAAAGAAAACTGTGGCATATAATAAATCTTACAGAAAGGCAGTAGCCTATAACAAACCTGTTAAGCAGGTAAAAGGCTGTACAGTATCAGTAAGTATAAGGGTCATTCCACGAAATGGGTGCCTTTTCAACTTTCAAAAGTAACATTTTTAATTTACTTTAATCACCACTTTTAAAATAGCCAGGGCATAAATACCTTTTAAATTGACAAGAAATTTTGTTGAGTCATCTCAGGCTGACATTCTATATTTTATGGCAGTTTTTTCCTAAATGTTTTGATAGTTTTGTCAAACCTGTTACTGACATAAGCATTACTATATCCTAGATTTCTAAGTAGAAATATCTAATATAATGCACATATATGAACAGTACATTAGTTCCTCTTTTCATTGAGATTATTTAAAAATTGTAACACTGAGAGGGCGAGGCGAGTGCAGATGAACGAAAAAACGAAAAGCAACAAACTGCCGGACGAGCAACAACGGCTCAATATTTAATATAACGTAAAGAAACTTGTACAGCGAACACAAACTCAAAACAACAGGCATGCACAGTCACGTTACCTGACATGAACAGAAAACATGTACAATAACCCACGCCACTTCCCAGCAGTCACCAGCCTATATGCCCTTACACCCACACGGCTGAAGGCAATTGGCTGATCGCACGTGTGGGTTTGAGGCGCCGGGGATGCGGGCAGTCCTCCACCGGCTGTACGCCACCGGCGAGACCAAGGGAATGTTACAGTACCCCCCCCAAAGGCTCGCCTCCTGGCGACGCCTCTCGCCGGTGTAGGAGCTCCACCCTCGGGACACCGACCGGCGCCAACGGCGGAGTCCCTACGACAACCTGGCAAACCTGAGCCAGAGGCTGGACCCCTGCGGGACCTTGGCAGGCGGCCAGAGCCTGTGGCGGAGGTGGGGCCTCTGTGGGGCTTGGGCAGGCGGCCAGAGCCAGCAGCAGGGTGGCTCCGGCGGACCCCCGGCTTGGAGCGTTTTTCCGACACAGGGCGGCTCCGGCACGTTGACCACAATGTGGTCCAGTCGGCATTCTCGTGTTCAAATCAGCATCCAAATAATCCAACTGTCTATGTAGTCCATCCTCTTTCCAAAAGAAAATATAAACCATATATCCAAACGAAAAAATTCAATCCAACAAGCTGTAGGCTAGATTTACTTGACAAGAACAGCAGCTCACAGCATCTGTAGGTGTAATGCCAAAAAGTGATCTGCTGAAAAGTGGTCTAGCTGATACTAACTGATTTCTGCCTAGAATAGCACACACTGGTTTATAACCAATCAAATCATTTTTACCTGTACGCATTTATTTAAAGTGTAAACACAACTAAAAAATGCACTTCTACATTTTTCAATCAATGCTCGGGTATCTTCAGAAAGGTAAAGGCTAGAAACAAACTGATTCCTTATACTCTAGACAGTAGTGAGAGGGACAAGTATACATTTCGGATCATATCTTTAGAACGATAAAGGCTAGAAGCTCACGGTTTTTTAATCTAGACACTCTGCCGAAGAGATCGTTATATGCCTTATGTTATTTGGTATAACAGGGTCTGCAGAAGACAACGGCAAACCGCCTCTAAAATCTCTCGCATAATAGCAAAGAAATATACTCTGAAAAATAAATATATAACTTTGTATAATATATTATTTAATTTTAAAAACATAAACATTAGGTTTAAGTTTACCAAAAATATTTTGTGATATTATCAAAATTATAGTAGAGAGGGTGCTGATATCAGAGATATCAAATTATTGATGATATATATTACAGAAATACTTTTAGAAGCCATTATATGAAAATAGTGAAAAATGGCCAAAATACCCTTAGGGTTTAATGGGTGAAAGAGACAGTACTCAAATATGACAAACTATGCACAATGCACATTAGACAGACTGTTTATAATGTGCATTAACCATACTGAATGCTATTGTTATCAACTATTGTATATCAAAAATTTAATTATAAACAATAATTTATTCTTAGTCAGTAACATTACAATTCCCCATTCTTTGTACATAATACAAGGCCTATAATTTTTTCGTTCCCACATTCTTTCTTTAGATTAAAATAAGACTGTAGACTATTATGTTGGTGTACTAACACCTGACACTTGACTAACACCTTACAGTTTTAAGAACAAAGTGCATTACCTGTAACAGCCTAAAATATGGTCAGACATTTTATTATTCTATATCAAAGACTTCCAGGCTAAATGTCTTATTATATCAGAAGGCTATATAGCCAATGCTAGAATGATGGAAGGTTACATAATATAATGCTTTTTTTGTTGGTGTGTAGCTATTTGGATACTTAACCTTAACATTTGTAAATGCTATCAGAACATTTTAAAATGGTTTGTCATTGTTATTGTAACACTTAAATTAGCACCCAGTATTTATTGGGTAAGTACTTGGTAAGTATGGTGTAACAAAAATGTTATTCCGCGTAAGAATAGGGTACGATTCTACAAATTACTTCTAAATACTGAGTATTTTACCAATATTAATTAATTATAATAAAATACCTAGAATTACATTTTTAAAATCATTTTACTGTAAATGTAATTATAGGTTACATACAGGTATGATAAAGAACTAAGTGGGTATTTCCTGGTAATTTACCAACAGGAACCTCCCTTAGGATTTCTTATTAATTGTATTTGTACAATTAATTACCGCCTGCACATCCTATATTACAGTGTACTTACAGGAAATCACAGGTACTAAGGTATACTTACACCTTACTTTGTTACAGGAAGGTAAAGGTACTAAGCGTCACTTTAAATTACCGCCGTACAGACTATATTACAGTGTACTTACAAGAAAAGTACAGGAAATTACATGTACTAAGAAGTACTTGCAGTGTACTCACTAGGAATTTTGCTGGAAATTGCAGGGAATTCATCTGTCCTTCATTTTATAGAATGTTAATTTCTTAACATTCTTGTGACCGTCACTGAAGATTAAAATCTTGCAGGGTGCATAATTATCTTACCAGTACCTAAAACAAATAAACATGGTGCTGTATGCAGAGGACCCATTGTGTAAAGACAATGACACAACTGTAAGGCTGATGACCCGAGGAGGCAGGAAACGGAGAGATGACAGTGCTGCACATTACACACTATATATTAGCAGATGAGAAACATCTAAAACATACTTAAGGAGAGCACAAACCTACAGTAGTAATTTGTTACTGTAATATTTAAACCTTGGAAAATGCAGATATGATCATTTTCAAAATATAGAATAGTAAATTCAAAAGAATATTGGACGTTGGCCATACTTTGATTAACAAGCAGACTCAATATTTAGTTTGAATTATGTATTTATCAAATAAAGTGATCATTAATTTGATGTATATCCTTACAGAGTGTGTTCAATAGACCACATTCACAACACACATGGCTAAAAACAAGAGATTACAGAGTAGTATATACATCGCAAAAGCCACTGCAAACCTTCAGTCAATAAGATAAACTCCAAACACTTATGAAAACCATTCATCCGTTGTCTCGCTGCCACATATAGGGCAGAACATAATCAGCCTTAAAATATGGGTCATAATATATCCTTCAGCCTGTTTGTTTCTGCATAAAACTATTCCACACATAGGTGATGAATGAGTTGGTGTATTAATAACATCCTTAGCATTACATTTGTGATGAGGTCAAACATACAGATACAGTACAGTACAAACACACACACACACTCACACACACATAATTTAAGAAAGAGCAGCACTTTCAAAAAATACTTGGCAGGTGATTAGATGAACTGTTGTGATTATCACTGTCAGTTAATGTCACACCTATCCGCCTGTAGCTTCCAGTACGACGCTGATTGTTCAGAGCCAATGTGGATCAGACTCAAGCGCAACGATTTCAAGCTGTCTAGATTCTTGTGGCAAAGTCTGAAGCTCACAAGATCAAGATGATCTCACAAAGCTATAATGCTAGTGCTTTCAAATCTAAATTAAACTAAACAAATAATCAAACAAACAAAAATTATGCTAAATGAAATACAAACAGACAAACCGTGAACAAAATCATATTTGGTTTGTTCGCAGACACAAAGCATTAATTGTCGTGAAATTATGTCATGGCAACCAGGTGTTTGGCTCCAGAGTAGAAAGTTGTCCAAATAAACATACATATCCTATGTCAATGAAGTACTGTAGATTGCCAAATCTTATATACTTATTTCCATTAGATCAAATTTAGCAAAGGTGGTCAACCAGATTATTGAGATTTAATTAATGACCCAGTCTACCACAGAATATGTGCATGTGCTATTAAATCCAAATTCATGGCTTCACAATGTCGAGGGACACAATGTTCATATTTTATAGTCTATTGCTTGTTCAAGGCAAGTTGGCAAATATAGTACAAGGGGATTTTGAGAATATAGGAGTATGTTTATAAGCAGTCTGTATACAACTAATTCAAGTTCCTATTCACAGAACCACGGCTATGTAGAAGTACAAGCATATTTGTTTCAGAGAACAAAACAGTGGCCCGCAGATATTTGGTGAATTTGGCAAAAAGTGTATTATCTTAAAATTGCTTACTTTACCTTTAATTACTGATAAATGTTTGATTTGACTTGAGTTGAAAGCATTTGTTGGCTGTAATGTGAATGCAATCTGACATGTCATTAGGTTTTATATTGTTGTTATGAGTGGGGACTGCTTTTGCTATAGAGTAATGGTGGTCCATCTATTGGATTAAGGGAGGGATTTCATTCTGGGTTTAATCTAACTAGACAGCAGGCAACCCGGGCTGTTGTCTGTCTCTGTTTCTGGCTGTCACTCAACACACCGTTCTCCAAATACATTTTGAAAACGCCAGCGGGAACTAGAGTGTCGCTTTATCAATGATGAACCTCTTCTGCTTTTCACTGGTAAGGTACAAAACACTTTTATGGTTATGTCATGTGGTTAATTGTATATTTAGTGTGTTAAATTGTGAGAGAAACAATAATACAATGTAAGCCTCCATGCTAATGGACAAAAGGCGTAGTGATGTGTTTAATATAGTAATATGCAAACCATAAAATGTGGATATTAAAGTGATTATGACCCCCCAAAAAAAAAACAAGGGTGTAGAAAAGTAGAGAAAGAATTATGAATCTGATTAATCTGAGTAATAATAATAATAATAATAATACTAATAATAATCAACTAGTGTTGCGTGATGTGTTGATGCATTGCATTGCAAGTGTTGCATAAATGTGTTTGCATTCTCCGTTTAGATTTTAATTATCATAACCTGTATTATGTACATATAATATGCAATGGTATGTGCACACACATTCAGATGCTGAGAAAAGTAAATGGTAGTCTCCTTGATCAGGTGTAGTATGATGACTAATGACCTGCATAATTCACTGACATCCACCCTGAGTTCCCTTCAAAATGGTGTGTGTGACGTTGCTTGCAACCCCCCATGCATCCATCACAAAAATAGGTCGGACAACCCACTTAGCTCATAATTAATAATGCATAAATAAAACAAAGATTCCACAACAAAAGGTTGAAAAACACTATAAAAAGATGGAGCAATACAAGCCAGCAACAACCAAATGAATAATGCTAAGTTTTAAATCCTCTAACACAGAAACAGATTGACAGATGAGGGTGGCACATAATACTTAGAAGTAAGAAAAAACTATCCAAACCAATCCATAACGACCTATCTGCGTGGAGCAATCTCATTCCTTACCTTCATCCGTGTCTGACAAGCAAACAAAGAAATAAGAAAATGCTTGATGACCTGAGACGTGTTCTTGACGTCAGGTCCTTGGAAAAAAAGATCAATGCTTGTAATGCTTGTAATGTAAATTAGTGTCAATTGTCTCTGTGTTAAAAGATCCCTTATTATAAATAAATAAACAAACATTGTGTAAAACAAGCCGGTCAAGTCATTCTCCAGGAGTGACCTCATTTCTGGATTGTATCCAACCGCTAGAAGCCAATAGACATGGAACACTGTGTGTGTGTGTTGCAGGAGGGCTCCATGGACAGCCTGTATGAGGTGGTGCAGCGCAGTGAAGGCCCCGCATACGTCCCCAGCCGCTCCCCCTGCAGCCGCTCCTGCAGCCCTGCTGTCCTGCTGGACGACAGCACCAAGTGGAGGGGCTCGGGGAGATCTATTTCTATGGTTCGAGGAGCATGCAATACACAACTGATATCCACTAAACACACACACACAGTCGTATAATGATAACATGCAATGGTAATATGCACTACAGTGTAATAGTATGTAAAGACATGTAAGACACGCTTGACTTGACCTCATCCAATGGTCTTACAATCACACACACACACACTTACAGTATGCAGTTACGCAGGTGCACCCACACACACACACACACACAAGCTTATGTGTATGCTTGTGGGCATGCTTAACTAAATAATAAAATGGTTTCTTTGACAATACATATACTGTATGACTGAATAAGAGATAGAAAGGAAGAAAAAAGCCCAAATGCAATTGAATAGGGTTGGATGCACAGGTTTGCAAACAGACCAATAAGCTGCAACAATTACAGTGTCTTTTTGGTGAACAAGCTGCAACTAGATTGCGTCAGGCCATTGCTCAGCATGTAAGGGTGAAAGGACATGTGCCCACTGTCCACTACACAAAGCTGCTCGTGAAATCATGTTGACGAACAGCTGCTCTTGTGACCACGTCATTCAGAGCACTGGACATTGACAACATGGCGGTTGCATCAGTTGTTGCTCTACACACTGAACCACACAGTGTTATTTTTTGTTTAGAGATCAAACATTAGTAAGGTTAAACATGTTTGTTTCACTTTAGGAGATGTCTCAGACACACAGGACCAACTCCACAAAGAAGAAGAGAAGGTGACGTTCAAGCTCAGAGGTTATGTCACAAACATTCTACACAAACAGGAACCAGGAAGTGGTGTTGCAACACTACAGAACCAGCTCTACCCATATCAGGATTGGTTTTTGTGTTTGTTATGTTTCAGTATTGCATGGTATCATATGCATGTTGTTAACGAACGCCCCCGCCCGCGGGGGCGCACCCCCCACTATCCAACTCGAGAGAATATATTTTTTTAAATAT
>JAOEGT010117856.1:0-12064 GCA_025447795.1 Speoplatyrhinus poulsoni | reverse complement strand
AGCTCAGGTGTGTTGCTGGACGATATGGAATGTCTGCGCCCAAGCCCCACAGCACAAACAAACACACACACACACACACCCTGCTCCCTCTGCTTGACCTCTATTCCCCTTGAACCTAACAGCCTCCTGCACGCACACACACACACACACGCACACACAGCTACACACACACGCACACAGCTACACACACACACAGCTACACACACATACACACACACACAGCTACACACACACACGCACACACACACACCTGCCCAACTTGGCACCGATATCCTGCAGCTTCACATGCCTTACTGTAGCCGTAAGAGGCTGTAGCGCAGTAAATAACAGTGACACAGCAAACACCTCACTCATGTCGGGACAGCTTTCCCAAATGTATTCCAAGCTGTGCCGAATACACCGCACGTTTTCAAAGCCAACACACTCACACTAATAAATAAATCAGTTGCTGTTTCTAATGGAGGCTAGAAAACAAGGCACGTTTCTCCTGGGAACCTGCAGGACTTTAAACGGAAGCTACAGAAGAAAATGGAAGTATGTGAAGAGGGAAGATGACCTACAGTTAGTAGATATATCTACTGCACCAAAATGATATTTGAACAAGATATTGGGACATGACAACAGACAAAGATGGATAGTAGGAGGCAGACAGCTCGGTACACAATGTGATTTCCCCCTTTGTTTTCCCCAGCAAAGTGCAAAACAAAGCAAAGTATGGAACAGGCCGGACCTTTTCAACCCTGCAGCGGTTTTCAGCAAACGTCCAGCCAGTAAAATATTGATGCTTCAATTCCAACAAAGAAATGTCTGGATAACTCAGCGCAGGACGTTCACCTATCTATAATTAATAGCACTACAATGTTAATAACTGGATGGGAAAGTGTGGGGGGGGGGGTGGTAGAAATAACAGAGGGAATTAAGCTGCCAGCATGTGTGTGTGTGTGTGTGTGTGTGTGTGTGTATTGTATAGTATGTCAGTCTGTCAGTCCTTCTACATTATATTTTATATCCATGTGTGTCTCTCTACCTCTCTGTCTGTCTGTCTGTGTGTCTGTCTGTCTGTCTGTCTGTCTGTCTGCCTTTCCTGTCTCACAGCACTGAAAGTAACAGCGGCACAACCGAAACTGCTAAACTCCTCTAATTGTGCGGAAGTGTGAAGCAGTACAGTAAATGTGTTGTCATTAATTAGAGCGAGGGGACCGAGGGCCATTCCACAGTGGATATTATGGGATGGCGAGAGCCAATGAAACAGCAGGAGAGTGGGCTGAAGACCACGGCACACATTTAACACGCATAACAGAAGGGGAGGGAGGGATGGGGGAGAGGGAGAGAGAGAGGTAGAGAGAGAGAGAGAGAGAGAGAGAGGTAGAGAGAGAGAGAGAGAGAGAGAGAGAGATAGAGAGGGAACACAACACAACGGAGAGAAAGCAGGAACAGGCCTCCCCTATACATCTTCTATGTCTCTCGCTCTTACACCCTCTTCCTACCATTTGAAACCCGTCAGTCTGACCATATCACTCTTCCCTACTGCCACATCTCCCTCCATATCTTACCTGCAGTCCAGCTTCTCGATCTCAAAGTGGGGGTTGAAGTTGAGGGCGATGCGTTGCGAGGGTTCGGGGGCTGTGATGACCCATCGGCAGTTCTGGTGCGGTGGGTACTCCAGAGGGTACCCTGGTGTGGTGATGTAGCCTGCCATTGTGGCATCCAAGATGGCACCACACGGCTCAAGCCCTGGAGAGGGGGGAGGGGGGGGCCGAGAGTAAAGATGTTTAGTGCATACAAATATGTAGTCTTCAAAGAACTAGATGATGAGACGAGCCGTTATCATTTTGAGTTCCAGAGCATTCGAACGAGGTACAACGCATTGATGAACAAACGTGGCTTAACATCGCGATCTGGTGTTGCTTCAGCAGCAGATCTATGTTCACAACATGGATGGTCCAGTCTTTTGTACATTCACTCCTGTCCATTGGTAGCAGAGCATCTGTATTAGTTCACTCTAATAATTGTGTGGGGGTGAAACTGTTATCGCACATCAGTGTTTTTGGAGGTTAAGCTAAACGCGATATGAGCCGAAGTCGCCGTGACAGGATATGGGAAACAGAGACTGATT
Organism: Speoplatyrhinus poulsoni; assembly: GCA_025447795.1. Classification (NCBI taxonomy): domain Eukaryota; kingdom Metazoa; phylum Chordata; class Actinopteri; order Percopsiformes; family Amblyopsidae; genus Speoplatyrhinus; species Speoplatyrhinus poulsoni. Next base: position 9,948 of record JAOEGT010117856.1, on the reverse strand, counting down.
GTCTGTGTGTGTGTGTGTGGTGTCAGGGGTCAACTTGAAGACTCTCGTCTGACCTAAGGGTCTCTCTCTCTCTCTCTCTCTCTCTCACACACACACACACACGCACACACTTCCCAAGTCACACATGCTGAAAAAGCCTCTCTGTGAGGCTGAGATACTTGTCACCAGTCAGTGTCATATGAGACACTATGACGTTCATTCACAACTCTGGAAGTACTCTGTTAGAGGAGCACCCAGTATATATCAGTGACACTCGACATCATAACAAGCCCGGCTACACACAGCTCTGTTGTACTGACTCCATGGATGCTTCTGTAGTACGGACCTACTAGCCCGTTTGATGTGACAGATGTGTACCGTTGAATTAATAGCTGAAGCTGGCCATTTACAATCAGGCCGGATAAAGTCGTGGACAGCAAACTGAATAAATCTTAATTACCTTCAGGACTACAGGAACACTTCCTGTAGTCGTAGTCCCCATGAAATGCTGTTGATGTATTATTTTTAATGAGACTCTCCAAGAAGTTGTCAAATGTGTCCTGTGTCTTACAGGTATAATCAGCTATTGCACGCTAATTGTAAGCGCATACACTTTTAGGCAAATTCACAAAATATCTCCTAGCATTTGGCTAGCTGGGCGGCAGTGGCGCAGTGGTTTATCTGAGTCGCTGGTTGGGAAGTTCCTGGTTCGAATGCAGCTAACTCCTCACCAAAGTGTCAGTCAAGGTGTACCTGAGCAACACACCTAACCCTAACCGCTCCCGGTGGTCAGGCAGTGCATTGCATGGCAGCCGTGTATATGGGTGTGTGTGTGAATGGGTGAATGTGAGGCAATACTGTACAGCACTTTGAGTGGCCGGAAGGTTGAAGAAGTTCTTCTACACACCCCTGGCTCTGAAAAGAAGAACATAAAATCGCGCAAAAGTGCAGTGCTTATTATGTTGAGCCAACAACCAGATGCAATGTCAACAGCTGCGACATCCTCACTAGTATGAGGATTTCAATTTACGTTTATGTGACAAGGACAACACTGACTCATATGAATCAAATGATCTGGATCTTCCATTCTTTGCTCACGTGACACCAGCTAAAGCAACAGATACACATAAGAACCAACAGACTCATTTAAAGATTCGGTTCTTTGCACTGAACGAGAGTCAAAGATCCGGGAATTCCTTCCACTGAAAGTCGCAAACAACGCTCACATCAACAATGCCCTATAGGTTTTGCAATGTGTTTCAATGTGTGGGGCGGAGCCTCTGAGGGAGTTTAATTTGAGCTATACTGTAAGTTAGCAAACGTTCTCAAGAATGCCTTTAATATACCTGTCTTCAGTAGCACTTCCTACTATGTATTATGTCCAGTCATTGCTGTTTTGCCAGGTTAAATATATAACTTTAAAAGTACTTTTTCTTTAAGGTAATCGGAATTCATTTTCATAAATTGCCTTAGAAAAACGTCAGAAACCACAAACAGTTTTGGCACACATTGGTGTGTTCCACCAAGCCTGTACGTGACATTTATTGCCAGTGTGTTGACTAGAGCGACATAGCCAAGTCAAACTACTCAGCAGAATACAGCATGTTTTAGCTCTATAAATAGGCTGGCTACTGTAAACCAATTCTTAGGGGTAAGCACACACTGCATATCACAAATATGCGCTCTCACATGCATGCATAAACATGCATTCGCTTTAGAAGAGGTCTGCGTATGGGGACACAGACAAACATTTTCATTGGGAAACATACTGTAGGACTGTGTCAACAAACGCAAAAACAAGCTGGCACTTCTTGCATTTGTATCTGAGACACTCTCAGATACGAATGTCACAATCATAACTATCATCCCTTTATAGCTCACACACACTGTATTATCCCTGTGAAGAGCTGGATTGGATCCATATAGAGACTCAGCGAGAGATGATTGAAGGGCTTGTCGGGTCGGGAAACAGATACACACACACACACATACACACACACACATGCACGCAAACACACACACCGATATGCAGTGATTGACACTTTGGCATCCATTCCCAGCCTTCACCTCACAGTCTGTGAACAATTACTGATCATCTCTCTCTCTCTCTCTCTCTCTCTCTCTCTCTCTATATATATATATATACACATACATACTGGTGGTGTGAGGCCAACAACTAGTCCATCCCATCCCCTCCTCTCTGTTTCCAATCTCCTGGGTAATGTGCTGTAATAGAGAGTTATACATCATACGTAACTCATCTGATCCCAGAGCTACCTGGATGACTGTTTAACCACTCAGGAATCTAACATCTGTTCCATTAAAGCACAGCTTAGCGCGATAGAGAACTAGTTACTGTATAGTACGATTCACCATGCTAAACTGCAAAGGAACCTACCAATCGAAGAGAGGGAGACATTAGAGAATCTCCTTGGCGGTGAAAAAGTGATCGCCTACTTGTTCAAATTCAGGATCCTACATGTCATGTTTGGTGTTGTTTGGATAAGTCCCCAGATAATTAATTTAGTGATATTACTAATCTGTTATAGTCCAACCAATTCTATTCTGGAAATAAAAAATATTACAATTATTCTATTTGATTTAATTCCATACATTTCTGTTTTAATATATTTTATTCAGAGGGCACTACTATTTCCTGCCTCCAGTTTGTACCTGTTTGTAAACTGTTACCACGGTGACCCAGCAGTTACTGGGTTGTCTTAAACTTATCACGTGTACAATGCAGTGCACATCTTCCACGATCTTCCGAGACTATGTTTGCATTTTATTCCTGTTCCCATCTCATCTTTGTTCCTTTCTGCTCCTATACCTCCCCCGGTTCATCTGCTCACTGTATCCTAACTAAACACATTTATTTTCCTTTCCTTCCCTCCATTCTCCCCTGTAGCTGCCTCCTTTAGTTCTGTCTTGTGTTCCCCTCTCCTCTCCTCTCCTCTCCTCTCCTCTCCTCCCCTCTCCTCTCCTCTCCTCTCCTCTCCTCTCCTCTCCTCTCCTCCCCTCTCCTCTCCTCTTTGCTGCTGATAAAGCCTGCAGTGTGGAAGCACCTACAGTTTTGTGATAAATAAGGCTGATGTGATGTAGAGGCAGACTATGTGTATGTGTGTGTGTGTGGGGGGGTTATATTTACGATGCTGTACGAGCCTATCTATCACCGCACACACACACACAGCCACCCCAGCACAGATTATCGCACCCTCGCAGTGCAGGATGCAATGCAACTGAGGTGATAAGTGTGAGGACGACCTCACTTTCTCTCGGTGTTGGTTCCTCCAGAAGTGTCTCCCAACTTGTTTCTTCCTGGGTGGGACAATAACAACAAGTTTATGTTGTGCTTATTAAAAGCACCCTCCTCGATTGTGTTACAGCAGCCCCACAGCTCACTGTTTATGTGGCGGGGGAGGGGTAGAGAGGTGTGTGCCTATAGTGCTGCATGAGGAGGGGTGGAGAACAAGCGGGGCCAAAATGACAGATCAAAAACTGCAATGTTTACGGTCTCGACCACAAGGATAACTCCAAATACTAAGAAACAGTATAAACTTGGGCCCAGTTTACCTGAATGTCCTGACACTTCTATCAGAGAACAAAAGCTATACATCTTAAAATGATCCAGGCGTCACACAAGATGTGTGTGATCTTATGCATGTGTTGTATTGAAACCACACACACATACACACACACACATTCACACCACTAAGCGTTGCTTGAACCTGTTTGGTGCAGAAGTATCTGTATTCATACCACACACACAGATGCCGTAAACAGCGGTAAACGGTGCTAAGCAGCCAATGCGGGATATAAGACAGGTCACTGCATTATTTATGTCTTTCTGTGCCACGTTTAGCATCGCAACCTGATAACACAAATTCAGCACTTTTCACCCTCACACACACATACGCACACATGCACACACAAAAAACACAGATAACTGCAAATAAACCCTTAGACTACATCCACATACAAGCCACCACATAGCAGAGCCTCTTATTTGCTAATTTCCTGACCTTGTTTCTACTCTCTTTCAGATTCATATTCCCTCTGAGTTGTCAGTTTGATTGACTTCTAAAGAGACACATTTTAGCCTGTCAAAATCAATTTGTGACTTTGTGAGAACTTTGCTAATGTGTAGCAACCACAGCCTGCATCACTTTCACTGGCCAGAATGAATGAACGCATTCGGGTGTTTGTGTGGGCGTGAGCACATGCGGAAGAAAGCACTGAGGGAAAGTGAGTATGTCTCAACTAATCCTTTAGCCTGACAGTAGAGGATATTATTTCAACCAATATTTTCAACCAATTATCCCTCACTGCAACCTGTTGAGTCCAGACCACTGAACACTTGGAATGTGTCTATGGTCCTAATTAATGTGTTAACTGAAGGTCATGAAGCTGAAGATGCCTCAAGCCAGTACACAGTTGTTACGGATCCACAGACTCCACCGGGTCATCGCATTGGAGCAATGGCGAAGGATTTGTTGACATTTTCATTGATTACTCCACGTATCTGAACACTTAATTGTGTATTCGTGCAAGCCAGTGGAAGCCTTCAGCCAGAGAGAAAATAGCATCAACAACAGAGGAGACAGTAAGTAGTGCCAGAACATCTGTATTTCATCGTGTGAAGGCAGAAAGTCAGCAGCTCCAAAAGCAAGCTGGACAGAAAATTAAATACAGACAAACACACATACACACACAACCCACAGGTGGGGTCATGCACTTCTCCAGGTGCCTTGCATTAAACCACAATGGAAAACTACAGAGAGGAAGAGAGAGAGAGAGAGAGAGAGAGAGAGAGAGAGAGAGAGAGAGAGAGAGAGAGAGAGGGTAAAATGCAAAAAAGGCAACTGATGCGAAAACAAAAGATATATATAAGGAAGGAGGAAGATGGAATGATTAGGAGATGAAGATAAACTAATAAAGGGGTAGGGGAAGAGAAACAATAGCAAAACGACCACCTGATGACCAAGGTGAGAGAAACAGAGACAGATACAGGGATACACAAAGCCAGGCAGTTATTACTGGAAGACAAGGCTGGCTTGGCTCAGACACATAAAAGACCAAAACCACCGTATAAGCACAAAAGCACTGTACAAGAGGACAGCTCACACACTTTTGAACAACGCTTCCAAGACATAATACCGTAAATGAAGGGGTTTACCAAACACAGGGCTGCCATTGCGGAGATGAGAGGAGAAAAGACAAACATGCAGGCAGAAACGCAAGATGCACGGTGGAGGGGAAGGTAAAATGTTTTCCCGCCGTAGCCGAGCAGAGATAAAGGCAGTTGAGAGGCTGCTTTAATGGGAGAGACAGAGGTGTGGAGAAAGGAACAGCACGATGGTATATAGAAGGAATGGAGGCACCGTGAAAAGCAGGGAACAACAGGGTGATGATGCACCGTGAAGGGAAATGGAGGGAGGGGGAGCGAGAGAGAGAGAGAGAGAGAGAGAGAGAGAGAGAGAGAGAGAGAGAGAGAGAACAACCTGTGGCCCCACACTGAGGACACAGAAAGCTTAGAGGAGCACACACACGCGCGCGCACGTCACACGCACACACGTAAACACGGACATACACATTCAAACGTTCGAAGACAAACATACCATAAACACACACTCACAAATGCACATGCATACCTCACACACACATAAAGAAACACTTAAAACACTAAACCCACACACATAGAACACAGTACACAAGGTATACACAGTAAATATTTACTTTGCAGGTTGTCATTCTCTTCATTGGACATTATGGTATTACCTCTGTGTAATAGCTATATCCATTATCACATAAGAAAAGAAAAAACTTTCTTGTTCTCATCCCCTTTCTTTATAATTATCATTGTCATTAGCAATGGCCAGAAGACACTGGCATACCAACAGCTTAGTAATAACATGATAACTCTAATTAGAAAAGACTCCTACAGCCACGAAGTGTCCTTTCCCCTCTATAACAAGGCGGGGGGGGGCAAGCGAAAGAAATATAACACGTCAGGTTTAAATAGGTATATGATTATGTATGTTGGAATATTGATGTAAAAAAAAACAGATTTGGTAGACATGAATGAAAACTGGGTTGGCGCAATGGTGCATGTGGCTCCCGCCACTATTTTGCTTTATTGGCATGAAAGTTTAAAAACAATGTTGCCAAAGCATAACAAATAAAACAAAGAAACAAACTAAAATAAAATATAATAAAATAAAAATAAATATTCTCTCGGGCAAACTGTTCGTTTATACGCACGCTTGCGCTCTCTCTCTCTCTCTCTCTCTCTCTCTCTCTCTCTCTCTCTCTCTCTCTCTCTCACACACACACACACACACACACACACACGCACACACACACACACACACACACACACAAACACATTATGTTAAATCAAGTGCAAATTAAGTGCTGAATACATTTTACCCTGGGGTCAATCAGAATTACATTTAACCCCAGAGTATGTTACAACTAACCTGAAGTATGGCGTGAATTGTAACATTTCACTGCTTGTGTTTGAGACTGTTATGGAAAAACCATATTCTTTTTATAAAAATTATATTCTTCTTATTATAATGTATTTATCATATTCTTCATGTTTTACAAGTGTGACCTTTGAACAGTGTAATTGTATGTACTCTCATATGTATGTCTCTTAGTGCAGGACACTATATGGAAGAACCAGAATGGATGCAGAAACTTTGTGCTGATATTGTCAAAATTCTTACGTGCCACACATATGTCTCATATGTATGTCTATGTCCATGAAGTCTGGTCTGATGATTCTGCAAACCATTTACAGTACATCCTGCCTTTGGTTGGGTCTGGTACAGGAAATGTTTGTACCATTCTATATGTCTAAAGTACAAGTCTAAAGATGATTTGTCTGAAGGCTATCTTAACAAAGATGTGCTCGTATTGCTCTGTTTAAGATAGATGTTTCCTTTCTTATTAAATACATCTTTCAAAAGGCAAACTTATGTGGTTCTGGTATTTTTAACAATGAATTGCCACAACAAGACTAAACCATGCATTTTCTGTTTGTGTTGAAGAGAAAATAGTTACACAATTTAATAGCAGATACATTTAAGTAGTTTTGTATAACAATTTTAAAGCTCTGGCTTAAAAGCACTCCAAGATTTAGACAAAAATGTCAAAAATGTTAAAACTATTCCTGGTCTCACTTACATTTTCTGAGCTTTATGCAAACTAACAATTTAAAAGTTTGCATTTTTAAACAATCTAATATTTATGTATTCACCATAAGAGCAACAAACATTCCACAATATTATTTTATTTTAGAAGACTTTACTGGTAATATAGTTGTACTACAGAAGATTACCATCAGATGGTGCCCACCTCCATATAATGCGACAGTGTGCGATGTTGGCTACCCTACTCCCATGGGCTATGATGAGCCCTACAAACAAGTAGCCTAATGATTTTCATTTGAAATTCTGACCTTCAATCTCAAAACTCAGAAAATGTTTGACTGAAAAACATCAGCCTCTACTTCCATTTTATTTTAGATAAAATATTTGACTGAATGATCATGCTACAATTGTAGGTCTATATTTAAGTTATATATATACTGTATATATATGTTTTTTTTTTGTTTTTTTTTTAAGCCTATGTTATTTGTCAAAGCTAATCTGTTTATTATTGTGTCATGGGAAAGAGATGACTGAAATTCTTATTTTCATTACTTCAGTGATACTGCCACATAAGGTGATATAACAAATATCTGCCTTTTAAGCTAAATATCAGTTTCTTTCTAAAAATGTATTTAAGGCCTGGGTATTGGGTTCCTCTAAAATCAATGGAAAGATGGTTCTTGTTTTGAGCTGCAGACGTCTATACAAAAAGTTTAATCAGAAGGTAGGCTATACTCTATTCCTCTTAACATTTTTCTAGGCCTATATAGCCTAACTGTTGATGTACACATATTGTTTTTGTTGTTGTTGTTGTTTATTCAATTGAAGGTTGACATTTAGACAAATTAAAGTAATTAATGCACATCTAAGGAATTCTATACACAAGACTTATGTTATTTGTCCATAGCTTTCCATGTCGCAAGCTACAGTATACAAACCACTTCTTTAAGGGTTGCTGCAGCTCAAAAAGTTTGAAAACCACTGGTCTAAATAACATCCAATTTCATGAAAGAAATGTGGTGTGTTGTGGGATGCTGCTGGCTCATATCCTTTACAACTGTAACTTTCAAAAATGGTTTCCGGGTTTCAAATGATTTTCAGTTATTTTTTACCCTCCATGAAATCTTCTGGTGCTGAATTGGGGATTTCAATTGGCCAAAAAATCTAAAACAATATCCAAAATATTTGGAATAATTATAGAAAAAAACAATGTAGCCTACACATAATTTACCTAAACATTTGTATATGTTAGACCTATATGCCTATTAATATCAGACAATAATAAGGTGTTTAAAAAGCCATGCTTCTCAATGCATTAGCTTTTTGCCCTATTTCTTCCCAATGTAGGCAGTGGCAATTCTGATAAGTTGAAAGCTGTAGCTAATATTTAGCCTTTGCCAAGATTAATTTGACCACCCTCTTCAGATAGTATCCGCATGATCTACGTGCTTTTTCTGGGGTTAGCCTGTTTAAATGTCCAGTAGAATACTCGTCCTTGGCCTACTTTGGTCAGAGGCAAGCCATCGAGGCAGCTCACTATCGCAATCAAAGCGAAACACGAAGATGGAGAATACCTACTTCTGGGTAAGTCCTTTTCGGGAGTTGTAGATCAACTGTAGAGAAGTATTTATATACGTTCTGTGAAATACCTTGAGCTCACATAATATTCACTTAGATTTAGTGCGACACATTTTAGCAGCTATAATGTGTACAGTAGGTGTATCAATGTGTGCGCAAGCATGTGTGGTTGTGCGTGCGTGGGTTTGTGTGTGCCTATGTGTGCGGTGTTTGAGGGCAGATATATTGTGTGTTAACCTAATTGTCATAATTTAAAGGAGGGTCTTTGCTCAATTTATGACAGCAACTTCTAATACTGTGAAAGAGTTCGGCACTCCGTATATACCCTATTACCATATGTATAACTCCAGTGCATTGCCAGTAAACAGATCGTCCTTATTAAGATGATGTTGTAAGATTCTGTACTTGTGCTGTATATTTAAAACTGTCCCATTCGAAAGAACAAACATCTCCCTAGCTTTCAGCTCTCCCGTGCACTAACCTCTCTCACACATACAGTGAGTGTGTATTATGCAATTTAATATGTTCCCATTTTGATTCACAACTAAATGCTCTATACATTTCACAGACAATACTTTTCTCTTCACCTTACACATGAGGTCTCATATACGTACATGTTCTAGTTTTATGATACATGTTGATATGGTGTGCAGAATTACATATTGTTTTTAACTCATATATAGCTGATAATGGTGTATCTACTATGTTGCACATTATAGTAGGATATATTAATATTGTACTGTATGATAATATAGTATTCTGTAGTGAGTATATATGCAGGTAATGAAGTAGTCTACATTGTACTGTTTTGTACTGTATTATACTGTACCTGATGTACTGCAGTTAGTATATTGTATAGTACACTTTATATATATATCTAGAGAGAGAGAGAGAGAGAGAGAGAGAGAGAGAGAGAGAGAGAGAGAGAGAGAGCACACTACTGTGATGGGTAAAGTGGTTAAGTATCACAGGTAGAGTACAGTAAAACTGTTGTTTTCAGTACTGTATTAGTATTAGTATATTATAGCATTGTATAGAAAAGTACATTGGGCAGGATAGAAAGCCAAAGTTACTATGGATGCACATCCTTGAAGAAGATCCTTAACCACCTGACATTTTTTGTTTGTAATAGTGCCAATTGTACTGTAATAGTATAGATTAGATTAGATTAGATTAGATTAGATTAGATTAGATTAGATTAGATTAGTTTGGTTGTACTTAGTGTACTGTAGTT
>JAOEGT010117845.1:0-12064 GCA_025447795.1 Speoplatyrhinus poulsoni | reverse complement strand
AATTTTGGTTCCGCATTATGCTCAACTTCGCACCATATCGTTCAAACAAACGGTATGGTGCATGGACCGAACCGCAATGTCTGTACCGAACGGTTCAATACAAATACACGAACCGTTACACATCTAATATGTATGTATATATATATATATATATGTGTGTGTGTGTGTATATATGTGTAACGGGCATTTATTAAACTTTATACGCAATTAGCAATGATGATTAATGTATACTGTACAATTATCCATGCTGTGTTCAAATTTAAAGAGATTCATTCAAAATCTGATTTCTAATGCATTTCTAATCAAATGTTTTGACAAATAAATGCCCATTCATAACCTCGGCAATTAATGAATTCATACTATATAGATCCATTTACTGTTTACGAACAATTATGACGTTCTTAAGGCTGAAACAACAAATGTAAATTGGACTTCAATAACTCAAGCATTAATCACCAAGATCACATTTAATGGCTTGCAGCTCTATTGTAAAAATGCCTAAAAGCTGCTGATTCACATGAAATATCTTGTTATGTTTTTATGTTATTTATAAGTTTAACGTTATTGTTTGCGCCAATTGTGTTCCATTGGGCCTAGTTGCGCACTGTCTCTGCCTGTATTTACTATCAATTTGTCTAATAGTTTTGCTTCAACAGTGATAAAGTTAGTTCTGAGTTCAATACTTTGTTAGTAATTAGATGACGGATACCAATATACTGTAGTGTATATTCATTATTCATGAATTTAAGATCAGTTGACAGATATTGATTTTTATACTTTTTATATTGTTCTTGAATTTAAGATCAAATTGTAATCTAGGTAAATGCAGACATCAAGACAGGCTAAATACATTGTGAATTGACAGCCATTTAATTGACAACAAAGATCGGTTTTTCCTATCGGCCATTAAAAAGGAAAATCTGACTACCACTGATCTCGTATTTTTAGTGGAAATCTGCCGATTCCGATCTTTTGCCGATCTATCGTGCATTCCTATTAGTAGCGAATCCCGTCACACAGCAGAAGCTCCTGCAGGAAACTCTATTCTCTTGAGGGTTGTTTACAACCCACTGTGGGGATCAGGGGTTCCTGCAGGAGCTTACAGCTTGCAGAGGATTCTTCCTTCAGTGTAACGTCAAGTTCTTTGAGTATCCAATTGGATACTTGAGGAACTTCGTCATATGTAAAGGGGTTTCTAGGAGCTCCTCAAAGGTTCCTTGAGAATCCTTTAGGATTTTCGAGGAACGTTTAGTTTTTACAGTGTAGACAAGGAATTATTGGGAGTTCTTGTTGAATTATTTGAGTATGAAAGCCCCACTTCTCCCCACAGGATTTTGGAGGAGCAGGCACTGAGAGAGTATGTCCTTGCCCTGTTCCGACTCCCTCGCGGGGAGAGGCTTCACGAAGTTGCATCCTGCTCTGTGTGGACGCCCCATGCCCGCTGTCACACTGCTGGGACGTTGTACACCACTGACAGCTACCTGTGTTTCTCCAGCCGAGAGGAGGGCATCTGCACCTTGATAATACCGCTCTATGAGGTACGGTCTGTTTTAAGGCACTTTTCCTGCTAGTAGCATACTGATCTTTTAGCACAGATTCAGTAAATGCAGAGTTAAGGCTAACTATATTCCTATGTTGAACTTTGAAACTAGCTATTCAATAACCTTTATGAACACATACATTTACATTCAGTATTGCATTTGGAAGAGTGATTTATGTTTATTTTACACTAGAAGTGTATCTATCTAGTCTGTTATGTGCATGCAACAAACATGCAATGATTATTTGTCATTATCATCTGAAGATGTATGATTTATAAAATTAATGCAATGAAACCAGACATTTTAATCTGACTATTGCAATAGTATTTGTAGTTTTAGACCAGTAAAATGGCTCTGTTTTGTCACTAGGTATTGTCTATAGAAAAAGCAGAGAGCACCAACCTGCTTCCCAACCCAGTGATTGTGAGTGTGCGGAGTAAGAAGGCCTTCCAGTTTATCGACCTGCTGGACAGAGATGAGTTGGTGGACAGCTTAAACACCAGGCTCAGAGCTCTGCATTGGAAAAACTCAGTGTTTTGCAGCAAAACCAAAGCAAAGAGGGATTTAGTATGTACAATGAATACTGCGAGTGCAACATGAATTGGGTTTCCACACTAGAAACAAACAAACTGTTGTATGCCACATTATTTCTTTTCCCATGCCTGTTTGTCATGGCATTATTAAAGTTTTTTTGGAACGTTTAGAAATGTTATTTGCTATTACTAAAGATGGTTTACCTCTTACTCAAGTCTCTCAAAACTTCCTCAAACACACTGAGGCATCCAGTACATTTGGCACATGTTACTAATATAAGGTTAAGTTTTAATTTGTTTAAGCAAATTTGAATATTTATGTTTGAATGCATGAATGTTAAAGCAATTATGAAAAGGCTGCTCAAGGAATACTTTTCAATTTCCCACAAGATTATTTTTCAAGGTAGCCTGAATTCCAAACACATTTTTTTCTCTTTTCTCTCTTTTTGTGAATTCCAGACGACCCCTACCCCGTACTACACCTTTTACTATGACACCATGTATTCTGATGGTGACGAGATGGAGGAACAGGTTTTGCGTAACAAGGTCAACACAGAGGCTCTGATGACTGCTTTTCAACACAACCTACCAGGAACTGATAATGAGAACAGTAAGGTGGGGAAGATGGTAATGCTTATAAACTAGCATTAGCCCATATACTGTTTAGTAAAAAGAGAAATCCAAGTTCTGCATAGGAAGTCCACACAACTGACCAAAACATGAAAAACGGCTGTTTAAAAAATAAAAAATGCATTGTACAAGTATGTAGGACACAATTATGTACATTAGTAATATACCAGAGCCTGAATTTAAAATCTTAAAGCAGCATTACCTAACTTTTTCCTTGATTGACTATTTAAAGGTAGCCAGCTATTGCAAGCTAAATGCTAAATGCATGTATTGGCTCAAATTAAAGCTGATACACTTTTTGTCAAAATCAACAAATATCTCCTCACATTCCGCTCGCTTACTGTTCTCTGTGCATGTTGAAAAAATAATCCGATACTTATACGCAGCCCTGGCTCCGTAAATGGTAACATAAAAGTGGCGAACACCGCTCATATCAACAAAGCCGTAGTACTACGTTTTGCTTCACAATGCATTTCTATGTGTGAGGCGGCCCGGCGTAGGACCACGGAGCGATACTGTTTTGATTTGAAGTTAACAAGATTGGCTAACCCGGCCTTTTAATGACAGCACATGTAGATGATCACCCCAACCCCTCACATGCCTATTCATTCTCACACAGTTATCACCTGAACTAAATTATTGCATGCATGTTCCAAGCGTGCTAAGATAGCAACATGCTTTACCAAGAGGAGTGGAGTCTCGCTGAAGACTTCTTTGCAGTATTGTGGTGGAACCATATATTGTTTTGTGCCAACTCAGCATTACTTTTTTACAACTATACTCAATCACTGAAAAGGCAAAACAATTCTACGAATTGTCAGTGCAGTTCTAATTAAATGAAATCTACTTGGTAAGTAAGTAGTAAAGTAATCCTTTTACACACATTGTTCCTGATAAATTACCTGCATGAACGTGCAGGCAAAGGTAGTGATTCTCTCTATTCACACACGCAGCTCATTTACCTATTGCGCCTGCACACACATGCTGTGGTATTACTGGCATCGTTACAATAGCCTGGACAGTCCAGCAGATGGCAGTAGCTAATGCCAATAAACAAATGTTTTTAGGAGACTTCAGTTTACACCTTACTTTGAGCTTGCTTCACATAATTTGCATTTCTACATAAAATAGATGCAGCACGTCCTATCTTACCCGTTTCTTTGTGTTCTAACAAAGCATATACATTTTTTTTAATTCTATTAAATTTAATACAGAAATGTTGTTTACGGGAAACGGATGGTTTAATAGAAAGATATAGTTGTTAGTGTTTTTTTTCATTGTATTGACAACCAGGACGCTCTAGCAAAACCAGTAAATCTATTTTACTCACGATGAGTGTAAAGTTGTAGGCTAATGTTCAAGGCATATGAAATATTTATTTGTAACTGTTAAATACAGTTGTGAACACTTCTTGCATCAAGATTAAGTGCTTGTGCCTGCATGGTCTCTGCTTTTGTTTACATCACAGCCATACCAGTATTTTCCCTGTAATGTTACTAGGTCACGATGTAGGAGATATTGGGAGTGGGGATATACATGTATATTGATCCCTGTTCCTTGCTAGAATGGTCCCTGTAAAACAGGGCCGGCCCAACGCATAAGCAAACTATGCAACTGCTTAGGGCCCCGTGGCCACCAGGGGGCCCTCTCTCAAAAAAATATATCAATGACGTGACCATAATGAATAAGTCGGACAATGAATAGATGGATGGATTATGTCAATGGTTGGTAATCATTAAAAAATGCAATAGGCCTATTAAGATATGTTATTGGCCTGTTTAGCATTGTAGCATGGTTTAATACATTCCTGTTGCATCTGTTAGAGCTGGTAGCTTATCACTCACATTCATCTTAAAAGCAATGCCACAGGCAGATAAATTTAAAAAGAAAATTATATCAAATAACTAGCAAGGCAAAGGTATGGTTGCAGGACCAATTACAGTATTTGTCTACTGGTCTATATTATTTTTCAGTACACTATGTTCAGTAGGCTATAACACTGTTACCACTTTAAAAATGTGCTTTAGTGCAAATGAACACCAGATTACTGTTGTGAGTTTGTTACCTTTTTAGATAAAAGAAAACATAACCATAATGTGACATTGGTATGATGTGAAGGAGTGTGATTTGATTATTCACCTAATAATTATGGTTATTGCCTTTGGCAGACATGTCATACTTAGTTTACTATTTCAGCTGTATTTCCTGTGCTCTTTGCATAGCATGCCTAAATGTACTATTTGCCACAATCAAAAGACAGTGCTTAATTTACATTTCAACCACACCCAAGCATTTGTCCCAGCTACAGACTGGATGGCAGGATATGACTATCATTGTATTCCCTGATACCCAGCTAAAGTCTGCTTTCACACTGGACACAACCAAATTAACATTTACCTATGGGGGTGGCCATGACTGTTTCCCCTTTGTTCTCCACTGTATAAAGTTGCGAACATGCCTTTGTTACCTTTAGAAATGTGTTGGTGGAACTTTAACTGGTGAAACCATACGTTTCTCCCTTGCTGCGCACCACTGTATTATTAAAGCCTGCTTTCCTGATTCAACGCTATCTAACAACAACTGGTCTACGTTTTTATGATAGAAAATTATTACTATCAGATGTAAGCACAAGATCTAGCTCTAAATAATTATTACATGGTTCCCACTAGTCATGGACATTCTGAAATTATCATGGAATTTTAATAGTCTATTCCAGGCATGGAAAGTCGAGGAGAGAAATTGAAAGTAATACAGGAATGCCTGATAGCCTTACTGCATTATATTTTTTCACCTGATGCCTAGATGTAGCGTTTTCCTTTACGTAAAATAAGTAAATTTCCACCTTTAATTTGATGGAGAAAAGGCACAAATTGATGCTTTAAATTTACTAGACTGCAGGAAATTGAATGTTTGACGCTCAAAAGTTATATTGGCGGGATCCCAGACCCCCCATTTACGGAATATTTCCCCTCCTTACAAAATCTAATTTAACAAACGATATTTTACTTTTGTAGTGTCTATGTCAAATATGATCACATTATTCAGTTTTTTTATCGTTATCATTCTGCCTATCCCATTTACACGGACATCAAACTGAAAGTTAAAGAAAACTCAGGTAATTTTAAATTTGACTTAGAGTCGGAACCCTGACATTAATAATGAGTGTGATAGATTTACAGCTGGTGTGCGTATGATAAGAGTGAATATTACTGGCGGTGGGGGGCCCCCAAATGAGAGTCTGCTTAGGGCCCCATTAAGGCTTGGGTCGGCTCTGCTGTAAAATACAGGGATATACGACGTGTGAAAAGGGCTTAAAATACAAATTTTAAGCAGCAAATAAATGGAATGCATTTGCCTTATTACATCATAAATATACCGTATATAGTGTTTCTTGCATATGGAGATGGGACCCTCTACTCTTATCACATCTGGCCCTGTAAGACAAGCTAAAGACTGATTTAGTCCGTACCAATTATATTTATATATGGGTTTAACCAGCAGTGAAGGGAAAACCTGCCGTGCAAAGGAAAATTTAGAAAGCGATTTATTCTTGCCCATAAGACACATGGTAGTTAAATGTATGTAAATCTGGTTTGCCTGCAATGGCAGACATATTTACTTCCAAACTCAGCGATCAATGTTTATTGTAGTACATAACACAGGTATAACCCCTCCAAAATAAGATTGCAGTGTGTTTTTGTTAAAATTCAGAGTTTTACTCTAGTTGCTATTTCCATAGTTCCAGTTGCCACCTTGAATGTGTAATAAATAAGGGACACCTTGCAAGCGGTTGGGAGACAAATAAAACGGGAGGTCTGGGGTCCTCCCCAACGAAATTTTGAGAGTCAGACACAATTTCCAGCATTTTGGTGAAATTTTATTCACCGATTTTTGCTTTTTATGCATCAAGTTCAAAGTCCTCTGTTATACATGAATGTATAAAGTAGTTGCATCAATTATTACATTATAACAGAAATATAAATGTGCCTTCACTTTAGTTTTTGCTCTAATTTCTTCATGAGTTGAGATAGAATAGGCCTGAGATTTACTGTATGCACAAAAGTTTAGGTTATTTAAAAAATCTGTAGGCTATACTTCACCTATTGCCAAGATAATACATCCACCTGACATACAGTATTACATAGGTTTACTAGTTAGGCCTACACAATTTAAAATATCACAGGCTAAACTGATGTTAACTGCCGACAATCAGTTTTTTATGTGCAGTGTCTCTGTAGACTATTACAGCCTCCTTTTTACTTGAGCCGAGGGTAACATTTTTAATGACATCAATCTAAAAACCTGTGCATGGCGCATCTGAGTCTCCGTAACTAGAGCAACAATGACGTTGTTGAGTGACAGAATCACTTCAATGCTAGGTCTTGTGAAACTCATCCAGTTTATTCATTCTAAAGTAATTCCAACCATGTAAAAAACAGTGTATGCGTTTAAGTAGGTTGTGCATGAAAAAACATGTTGAAATTTTCTTCCGTTTGTAGAGTATGCAGCACATAAAGGAGAAACTGTGGGAGGACCATTTCTCTGAATATGGACAAGGTGTCCATATGTTCCGCACAGAGAAGATCCAAAAGTTGGTTGCCATGGGGATCCCAGATTCACTACGAGGGGAGCTGTGGATGACCTTCTCTGGTAGTGTGTGTGTGCATGTTTACCACATTAAGACCTAAGGAGTCCTCTAAAAAAGCATTCTAAAATCTAAGGCTTTGTTAAAAACAACTTTTATTAATAAGATACCATACCACATCCAAATGTTGCCATATCTGGTAGATTAGCCACAGTAACAGTTTGCCGGGTGTTATCGGGGCTTTATATGCTATTGAATATCTTGTATTTATGACTAGAACACATAAATAGGCAAACAAAGTCGTAATTACTAGTGGGGAAACTCAAATTATAGGCCATTGACCATATTGTGTCGCCTAATGTTATTTTCTCTTTTTCAGAAAACATAAGCAATAACAAATTTTCAAACCGATAGGCCGTCAATTTATTTTAAAGATGCTTCCTAAATGGCTTACATGGTAGATCTCCGGTCACAAACTTGATTGCATGACATGTTGTAATTACGAGTTCTAAACTAGTATATAGGAGCTTACAATGTGAAGTTGGAATTACGAGGAGGCATTTCGGCAGTCTCACTGGGTGTCTCTCAAGGCTCGATACTGGGTACTCTGCTCTGCTAGTGTATAGGAGCTTACAATGTGAAGGCGGCATTACGAGGAGGCATTGCGGCAGTCTCACTGGGTGTCTCTCAAGGCTCGATACTGGGTACTCTGCTCTGCTCTTTATTATATACCTCCTACCTTTGGGCACGATCATGTGACACTACAAGGTTGACTTTCACTGCTATCTGGATGACACCCAGCTCTACATATCAAACATAACCACCTCATCTCTCCCCCCTATCTCCCACCAACTGCCTTCAGGACATTCAGAGCTGGATGACTCCAAACTCAACAACAGCAAGACAGAGGTCCTGCTAATTGGCTCCAAGTCCACTCTGCACACAAGAAAACACCAGCCTTAATATTACCGGTCTTCAAATCCTACTGTCAGCAATTGTGAAAAGTCTTAGCGTCACATTTGAAATCAAAATCATCACACGTGCATCTTTCTTTCACCTCCGAAACATATCTAGACACATACTCAAGTGCCGAAACCCTCATCAATGTCTTTGTCACTTCCCGTCTGGATAACTGCAAATCTTTTCTCTATGGCCTCCCAACCAAATTCATGAATCGCCTCCAACTAGTTCAAAACTTTTCTGCCAGAACTCTCACAAACACAAGGACAACAGATCACATCACTCCAGTTTGGATTCAACTTCATTGGCTTCCTGTAAAATTCCATATAAACTTTAAGACTCTCCTCCTCACATACAAGGCCCTTCACAATCTGGCTCCCTCCTACCTCTCTGACATTCTCCCTCCCAATCTCTCCGCTCCTCCTCTACAGGTCTTCTCGTCACGCATGGATGTTTTTCATAAATTAATTGTTTCATTGGACTACCCTAAATCCTCTAACATACACTATATTGCCAAAAGTATTCAATCGCATTCATGGTATATAAAATCAAGCACCTTGGCATGCACTGCTTCTACAAACATTTGTGTAAGAATGGGTCGCTCTAAGGAGCTCACTGAATTTAAGCGTGGTACTGTGATAGGTTGCCACCTGTGCAATAAGTCCACTCCATTTCCTCACTACTAAATATTCCACAGTCAACTGATAGTGGTATTATAACAAAGTGGAAGCGATTGGTAACAACAGAAACTCCACAATAAATCACAGAGCGGGGTCAGCGCATGCTGAGGCTATAGGCTGAGGTGCACAGAAGTAAACAACTTTATGCAGTAAATAGCTGCAGACCTCCAAACATTGTGTGGCCTTTGGATTAGCTCAAGAACATTGCGTAGAGAGCTTCATGGAATGGGTTTCCATGACCGAGCAACTGCATCCAAGCCTTACATCACCAAGTACAATGCATATCGTTGGATGCAGTGGTGTAAAGCACACCACTGCACCACCTCCCTGCTCCAACACAGCTGATTCAAAGGAATGGCTTGTTATCAGGATTCTAACAAGCCATTCCTTTGAATCAGCTGTGTTGGAGCAAGGCAATATCTAAAACATGCAGGGCAGTGTTCCCCGAGGACCAGGGTTGGGGAACACTGCCCTAACGGCTGATGACTTGAAAATTATACAGTCATTTGCATCAACTATAATGAGTGTAAAATATAATTTGGAACGCGGTGTAATACAATTCTAAATAGTCACTAGTCACACAAGTGCTTGTGTTTTATAACCTGATATGCCAGATATATGGTCCGTTAGACACATCCATCTGGGGAGCTGTCCATTAAAACTGTTTCAAAAAGGCAGGCGCTTTCAAAAAATACCCTAAACCTCAGCTGAGTAGTCACCCACCCCGTCCTGACTCTTTTTGTTTCTTTTGTCTTACATTTTACTTTTTGAATTTCATATTTTAGATTTAAATCTATCTTGTGCAGTGAAAAGTCTCATCACAACAACCAAATAAATCACTGCCCATATTATATTCATATAGTCAGTGATGGATGACTTGATTTATTTCTTATTTTGGCAGAGGGGAATCTGTTGCTTAATAACAGAGTGGCAGGCTTTAGAGAGTATACAAATTGCCGATTTCCTCAGCTCTACAGCTGAAAACAAAACGTGACAGCTAAGACCAGTTTCCATGGAGCTTACAGTGAGGACCAACTTGAATAGACCACGTTTTATTCTGAAGATTGCATAGTACAGGTTGAAACCGTGATTGTCAATACAGTGTCTTGTGAGTGAGTAGACAATGCTTGATTTTTAGAATGCATCAAGTCATAACTATTTGTGCAGCAAAACGTCCCCCCGCTTGTAGCAAAAATAAGCTTCCACCTGCATAGTTTTGCAGAACCAGCTTTAACGTAAAGTCTGGGACCTGGCTGGCTGACTGCGTAAAGGCCCGCCTACTTGACAGGAGAGACGTAATTACCGGAATTGGATATAGAATCTTGTGGGTGACGACGCTTACAGCCAATGGAAATCTATTACCCCCCTTCTTGATAGTGCTGACATGCTTACAGTATCAGACGTTCAGCACAAGTTGCTTATGTGACGTATAGTGCTGGTGAATGGGAGAGAACACTGTCACCTGCCAAATCCTGAATGGACGGGTTCTCTTCCACATACAACTCATTATTTACAGTATATTGGTATAGCTGTGCTATCTCTATGGGGGAAATCTGTTTTGTGTAGATGTATAGGGACAATCCCAGATTGTAGATGTTACAGAAACAATGTTGTTTAGATTTCATAGCCGACAATGCAAAAACTCCTCACCTAACCGATTGTATTTAGTCTTGTGATATTTGCAAGTCTCACCAGCTGTGTGTATAATCAATTATCTAACTTGGAAATTAAAGTAGAAAAGTAGATTTAAGGCACTACTGTACTCTCTTTATTTGGGTGTTGGTGTCTGCTCAGTGCAGATCCAAGTCGGTATACCAACACCACACCTTGGCCACTGTCATTATTTGTGTGCACAAACAAAGACAGTTTGCAGTACCTAAAATGTGTTATGTTAGTGCTTTGGCTTCTATCTTGACATAACACGACAAGACAATGTTTTGTGCTGTGCATTGGAATGGTGTTTTGATTGGCAAGCAGTCATAATGAATGAATGGTATTGCCAGTGGTTGCTAATCAAACCCAAATCAGAATCCGTATTTCTAAAAAGATCTATTTGATTAGTTTCTAGGACCCATGGCCTAACACTAAATGTCTTGCCATGACTCCTAATCTCTTAAGTATTTTTTAATAATTCTGATCACTGAATGGCCTTGAAAAGGGAACTACCACACTCCTAACTTCTGGCACCGTCTCTCCTAGATGCGTATACGGACCTGTCATCTCACCAGGATTATTACACTGCTCTGGTGCAGAAGTCGATGGGCCAGAACAGTCTGGCTACGGAGGAGATAGAGAGAGACCTCCACCGATCTCTTCCAGACCACCCTGCCTTCCAGAACCCAATGGGCATTGCTGCGCTGAGGCGGGTCCTCACAGCATATGCTCACCGTAACCCCAAGATTGGATACTGCCAGGTATATTAAGTTAATATAGGGTTAGTTCACTTCTGCAATCCTGCGTTGACCGATAAGGTCATTGCAGAACAACTAAATGGAAGAAACAAAGTATATGGTGTATTCCATGACTTTAGTCTATACTCTTCCTGGCTCACTTTCAGTCCATGAACATCTTGGCATCAGTTATGCTGCTCTATTCTAAAGAGGAGGAGGCTTTCTGGCTGCTGGTGGCAGTTTGTGAGAGAATGCTGCCTGACTACTTCAACCGCAGGGTGATAGGTGAGAGACAAGGGGCTCTAGAGGAAGAACATACCCCTGGTCATCCACACATGGGTCAAATTGGTGTTTCTTCTATTCTATCAATGCTTTTATCATTATTAATAATAATTATGCATAGCAGCTTTCTTAATTTTAATTTTATTAATTTGATTAATGTATTGATTTATAGATTACCTTGCTGTCTTTCAATTGATGAGATTATTGAACACACTTGTATTCGTAATTAGGAACAAAGGCTCAAATGCATGCTGCAAAGCATTGTTTGTACATGTAACACATCTTGTCATTTAAATTCAAATTGCATTTGGATGTAGGCTACTGTATTAACATTCCTGTTTGTCTAGCTGTTTCTCTTCACTTTGACTCATTTGAATGTGTTGAATGTCTACTCACTCAAGCATTTTTGCTTGAGCCATTGTTCTTCCTCTTTCTTATGGGATGAGAATCCTGCCACAATTCG
>JAOEGT010117834.1:0-12065 GCA_025447795.1 Speoplatyrhinus poulsoni | reverse complement strand
AAAATCGCCCGGTAGATCAAGAGCTTTGCCTTCCGGCTCAGATCTCTTTTCGTCACAATGGTGCGGTAAAGTGATTGCAATACCGCTCCCACTGCTCCGATTCTCCGGCCGATCTCCTGCTCCAATGTCCCCTCATTCAGGAACAAGACCCCGATGTACTTGAACTCCTTCAATTGGGGTAAGGACTCATTCCCTACCCGGAGTAGGCACTCCATCAGCTTCCTGCTGAGAACCATGGCCTCAGAATTAAAACGCCCATTTCAGTGCCTCATTTCGTTGCCACTTACACTAAATCTACATTATACGTTTTAGTTTTAAAACGGGTTAAAAACTAAAATAACGTGTTTTAGCTCAGTATAATTATTTGATACTTACACGTGTCACGTGGCCTGCAGGTACACTGGGCATGCAGTTATAAACAGAAATAATTTTGTCAGAACATTTAATACTAAGGAGGAACAGCATGGTGTAAAATAAGACCAGATATGTATTTGATTGGACTGGATCACTGGAACCTTTACTGAAAGAACCCTTGAGTGTAGGGCGTCATGGCAATTTATATATTTTCCCTTTTGTGCTCCGAAACGGATTTAAGAAGATCATCACTCATCACACATTATGACATGAGGTAGGCTACCGTTAGCTACGTTAAACATGCTAAAATGCCTAAAGCAAAAGGTTCAAAACAGATGCACCGATCAACTGCCCTTTCTTTCTCATTATAGCGGCATTACAGATCATATGTTGACCTGTAATGTAACACGGTGCGCCAACATGTTTGCGCAGCAAGAGATGTTCACTCGTAGCTTTAATTATTTTAATCTAGAGACTGTAGCTACTGTATAATCTGTAACGATAAACTATCTACGGATGACTCACGTCTGCGGGGTTGTCCATTCTATTCAGTGCCAGAGGAAGATGAAGTTACTCAATATCTTCAATTTAAAATAAAAACGTGCAGAGCAAATCTGTTTGCATAGGCCAACTATTGTTCTTCTGAAAGCTAAATTCATCTCAAAAGACAAAGTTACATGGCTTATTGTTATAAGTAAGTCCTGTTAAACGGACGTTGCCTTGTAAAACCGTAAACATGACAAATGCCAGCGCTGGCGGCTAAGGGAGCGTCAACAAATTACTATGAGTGATGAGCGCTGGCAGTTTAGGAACAGTCAACAAATTACTGTGAATGATAATAATTTTAATAATAATGAACAAATGACTAAGAACCGGTTCAGGTACCATTTAGGAACCGGAACCGTTTAAAAAAGCAGCGATTTGGAACCAGAATCGTAAAAAACCCAAACGATGCCCAGCCCTACTTAAAAGGGACCTTCTCACCCCATACTCCCGCAGCACCTCCCACAGTATCTCCCGATGAACTCGGTCATACGCCTTCACCAGATCCACAAAACACATGTAGCCCGGAATGGCATACTCCCAGGCCCCCTCCAGGATCCTTGCAAGAGTAAAGAGCTAGTCCGTTGTTACACGACCAGGAAGGAAACCGCATTGTTGTTCTTCAATCGAGGTTTTACTATTGGCCAAACCCTTCTTTCCAGCACCTTAGGCCGCGTGTCCACCAAAGCGTTTTTTTCTAACGACAGCGTTATTTTTCAATTGATTCCAATGGGAGCGCCGCGTTTTTCAAGGCTTCTAAAAACGGCAGGAGCGTGGCGTGGCGCTGAGCGTTTTTTCCACGCCGAACGCCGGGCGCGGAGCGTTTTTTCAAGTTGAAAATGTTTCAACTTTGGGTGAAACGCTGCGCCCATCACTGTCACCGTTTCCCCGGCCGTCCAATCGCAGCGGTGAAGGGGCGGGACAAATACTACGAACAGCCGTTACAACCTACTTCTGGCACACAACGACAACAACAATGGAGAAGTTAATAGTCAGATGATATCCCCGGACTACCACAACAATACTAACACGAACAATCGTGTATAGAATATTACAAATTAAATAATTTGTTGATAACACAAACTAGCATTTATTTGCAACATATGAATTCCCACGGAGATTCTGTTTCATAGCAACCAAAGCGTCTCGGCTGAAAAAACGCTTCGCTTCCAAAAACGCTTCATAGCGCTGACAGTTGGGCTTTTTCAGCAGAGCGACCAGCGTTTTCAGCCGCGTTAAAACGCTTTGGTGGACACGCGGCCTTAGAGTAGACTTTACCAGGGAGGCTAAGAAGTGTGATAGCCCTATACGCGTTCCAAATTATTATGCTAATTGGAATTAAGTGTTATAAACATTAAATCAAACTCATGGATGGTATCGTTTCTCCATGCTCATTAGATCAGTGAAATCAATCTGACACCTGTGATAATTAGTTTGCCAGGTGAGCCCAATTAAAGGAAAACTACTTAAGAAGGATGTTCAACATCATTAAGCAGGCCACAGGTTTCAAGCAATATGGGAAGTAAAGGATCTCTCCAATGCTCACAAGCAGAAACGGTTGCAGTGGGCCCAGAAATACATGAAGACAAATTTTTTAACATTATGTGAACAGGGTTTCCAGACTATAATCTCAGTGAATATTCATCTGAGAGCATTAGTCGGGCAGAGCCATACTTATGTAAAGGTCCATGTCTGCCAAACTTTTAATGTTACAGTGGGAATTTTTAGACAGAGAGACAATGTACTTACTTCTGGACCTTGGGGTACTGCATGTCAGTGATGGAGTTGGTGGAGTCTCTCTGCCGTTCTTTCAGGTGACGGGGCCACATGTTGTCCACCCAGTCAATGAGATCCACCTACATTACATGAGAGGACTGGTGAGCATGATGTCCTTAATATATGAACACTTGTTACAACAGACATGAAAAAGGCTCTGAAAACACATTGTAAAATGTGTAGTGCTCATTGGTAGGCTTAGGCTATGATACACACAAACATGTTGTGGAATTTTGAAGGAACTCATTTGCAGGCCAAAGAGTCAAATATACTCACAAATCACTAATGTGTTAAAGCAAGAACATGTGAGAGCTGTTCTCGCTAAGAATTAAACAATTCACTATTTTATGACAAGGATGATCAACATGTGTGTGATCTGTTGAAGTCAATAATGCCCACAGAACATGTATAGCCCATCTTGCAGCTGTGTGAAACAAAAACAGCTGTAGGGGGAGGAAAATAGAAGTAGAGAAGCCTGCAAGCCATTCACTGAGTTGTTTTTTTTTGGAGCCCTTGCTAACATACCGTGGCTGGTCTCCTAACCAGGTTCTCCAGCTTGGTGTGGCTGAACTCCAGGCTGATGACATTGTAAAGCTTCTCTCTCTGGGAGGGGGGCGTCTCATAGTAGCGTCTCCACTGGGCCATGGACATCTCCGTTCCCTTCTGGGTGCTGACATCCATCACGTCGACCATACGTCTGCTGCCTAACCAGCACAGAGAATGGAGGAGGGGAACCATGATGGAAAGAACAGAAAACTCTGTGACAAGGGCAAAGGTAGGCGAGACAGACGGTGAGTAACAGCAAGTGGAAGTACTCCTCAATAGTAAATGTCCGTTTACCCACAAAGACCTTGACATCATTGACAGTGAAGTCTGGGTCTGGCATCCTGCAACACAACCAGAAAACCTTATTTGTATTTAGATTTTATTTACACATTTAGTAAACACTTCATTCCAAAGTGACTATCAATACTTTTTATTAATAGTTGGACAGGTCTTACACCACATTCTATCAGAATAATTAAATTTATTCAAAAATAATTGATAACATCATAAATTATAAAATGCTTAATCCATAAAAGCAGAAAATGAGGGATGGATGGATGGAAATTCTAATAAGAGAAGGCCTGACAAGCTGAAAACAGCTGACATGAAAGCAGCAGAACAGAAGCATGAGGGAGAGAGAGGGATGACTTTTAAACAGGGGAAGGGTGGCAAGGTGAAGGCCTACTTGATTCCCAGGCCATCGTGCTTCTCAAAAATTAGAGGGTCCCTGAGACCTCCTCTCTGGATGTATTCATACGTCAGGTCTGAAACACACACACGCACACACCTTTTAGCATGTGCTGAGAGAAAACATTTGCTTGTTGGTGTGGGTGTGTGAACAAACCTTTGCCCTCCATGCGGATCACCCTGTCAGAAGTGAACCTATCACTGTGCACCTTCTCCTCCAGGTCAAACATCCTCCTCCCGTCAATCTCCTCGTCAGAGATACCGTCGTCATGGTAACGGCGGCGGGTGCCTGCCCGCTGAGGTGGAAGGAAGAAAAGAAAAACACAGTGGAGAGAGAAGAGGAAGTGGGGCAAAAGACAATGTGAATATGGTCTCAGTTTGGTTCAACATCACAGGATTGCTAAACTCTGGAGTGGAGTGGAGTGACACAACACAGAAACCATTCTGTCGACTTAGCTGTAAATCGAAATTAAATGGCATTAGTGAAACCTTCTCCCATCTGGTACTCCAGCACATTAAAAACTAAATATTATTTCAGCTCTGCACTGCCACTCCATGACACTGGATGTGTAAAACAATCCAGGTGCTGCCCAAAGCGGCATAGCAAAACCCACATGGTTGTGATGTCGCCCAAGAATAGCCTACTACCTAGCATGTGGTAGATTATACCACATGCTAGGTGGTAGGCTATACGGAATAATTAGCACACAAAGGCAACACTCGCCTCCTTTGACCACTGTGGGTACTCACCAGCATGGGAGCTTATCCTACACATTTTACCAAACCTATACTATTAAATTATTATAATTATTAGTCAACAACAGCGGTAAGATGAATTGCGCAGGAAAAAATGACAACAATCCAACCAACATGATAAGTAGGCTATAATATTACCTTATGTAAAAAAACTAAGTTGTTACGTTTGGGATCAGCAAAACAATTCGAATGTACATCATCAACATCAATCTTGCACCGTACAATAACTTACCAGCCGTGTACTGTGTCGCGCTTGGGAGTCATCCATCATGAATAGTAACCATATATCATAATAATAGAAGCAAGGTATACCAGCTAAACAGACTATTGAAAGTCAATGAGCTGTCCAAGGCTGAATAGTGTTTTGGGGGAACATTAGCATTGATATGCAAAAAGTGGCGTGTGTTTGTTTTTGAACTGAGAAACTTGCGAGCAATGTACAGTAAACAATGGCTAAATGTTGCAATGTTTCTGGAACACCTCTTCTTTTATGGATATAAAAAAAAAAACGTATTTCATCCAGTTGAGAAAACTTGAAGTTGGTTCGATCGTGTAGTATACCGCATGCAAAACATATAGAAGATAACACTTTCCTCAATGCTGGAGCTTTGTTACTGTACGGTACTGTGAAACTCTCTTCGCGCAACACACGTCCATGTTATTCTAGGAAAATTGTTACATTGTCAGGTCACACACAATAACTACATGCCGTTTTGTTAAAAACATACTAAAAAATCAGACGACGCTATGATATAAAAGCAAAATGGTTGGTAGTAGTATCCACTCTCCAATCTTTTAAACTTGATGTGGTCTACAAATCGCCGCCATTTCCCCGTCACAAAACACAAATATGTTCTGCCTACAAACCTAGAACTGGCCAATTACCACGAGGCCGGTGAGCACTCCATTAGTCCAAAGCAGTGACGCTCAGGATACATATGTGTAAGAGCCTATTGGACGAGCACACCCAATAGAAAACGACATACATTAGCAAACTGCCAATGAAAACACAAGGACAAAATTTGCTTATCTCCATTGGGTAAAATAATACGACAACTTTAATAAGTGGCTAAAACCAAACAATAGCTCTGACACGTAGCCAATTAAAATAGAGAATTATGTGCTAACATTATTCAATGAAAGTGGACATAAACAACATATTAGTAACTAAATGTAATACATACCACCATTACTGAGCAGACCGTTTCTTGAAAAACTGTTGACGTACAAAATGTGTACGTCGTTCTATCAGCTCAGTTAACTCCCGATGATACAGATGAGACACGTTTCACAGCTACCATCCCATTGAGGAAGTGGCTGTAGCCCCGTACGTAGATCAGGAAGCTAATGCTTATTCGTTCAAAAATGTTGCAAGTCTGTTGGGATTGGGTAAGCGGCCTGTCCATCATATTTTTGCAAAACGTGGACGGCGAGAAGGACATGACAAAATGATGCGTTTACTGTGATTATACATGAAATTAGGCCTAAAAAATTTTTATTTTATTAATTTTAACATATCAACCAACCATCATAAAATACACTGCAAAAATGTGCAAACAACATCAGTAATAACAACAACAACAACAACAACAACAACGACACTTATTTTAATGTATATGTTGCAAATCAGGGATCAATCTACAAAAACATTGATAATACTTACATCTGATATTTGCCTACACATTCCTACCACTGTTCTAAATGAATAGGTATGCATGCACATAACTATTTCAACTGTTTCAGGGAAAGCCAAGCTGACAATACATTCAGGACAAATATGTTTGACAAAAAATAAAATTCAAAATCATTACATTAAGAAACACACCTCTTTGAAATTACACCCATTTAAATATGAAAAAAAAAGTTAAAATTCAAAAGCTGCCACCAGCATTGTAAATCCATAATAATTTGTCTTGGAACTGTACAATTATGCATACATAGAGAGAGAGACCTGATACATGTAGGGTAGGCTATGGTTTTGTTGGTTTATCCCGTTGATATTCAGGTGATGGCATAAGTAGGCTACTTGATATTGTCCTGACAAAAAATCTGCATAACTGCAGATGGCTTTGCAGGGCTGAAAAATATCTATTTCTCTTTGAATTAGAAGCTACAACACAATATAATATCTACTGTATTACATCTGCATATAAGAAGGTAATGATTGCAAACATTACCATTGCATTGGTAAAAAACATAATGCATCTCTGAAAAAGCATTATTTATCTCAATTTACTAAAAGGATTTAACATTATAGTATACAGAATATAAAACACATATTGTGTCCTATAATTACTTGATATTTATCACTCATACTTTATAACCATGAAAATGTATCTAAAGCTTTTTTATATTCTTCACTGTAACATATTGTTGTCTCATAAGTGCTGTAGAACAATTAAAATATACCTATACACAATTACACATACTGTATAGCAACATACATATATTCAATACAGTATATCTTCACGTAAACTGCCCTTTCCCCACACAAGGAAAAAGGCTGCCGTAAGTATTCCCAGGGAAGTATTTACTTTTAGTCATATTCATAATTTTGAACAATACCTATATCAATGGCGGTATAGTATTGACAATACCTTTTCAGATACTCAACTTCCTGTATTTTTTTTCTTCTGAATGGCTTGTAGGTGTGTATCTTTTTCCAATATGGGTTCATTTTAGCTAGCTTGAATTTCATTGATTCAGCTTGATGTTTTTCTCAAATAAAGTACTGAAAATTTGGCGTGCCTTATTACACATTCTATTTTAGCAATATGCTGTCATGTCATGTTCAAGTTTTAAAAAATGAAACCCCAGCATAAATATCTGAGCATATCCCTGTGACCTTGACAGGTCACAGATGATTTATAAAATGATATTTTGACAAATTATTTTTTCTATATTCATAATATTTGTGTTATTACTTGTTGAGTCTATTTTGTAGTGTTACTTCCTTAGTGTCACAACTCAAAAACTGGCAAAATGACTGCTTTATTGGTCTGACCTGGGCTACTACTTGAAGAAGCTATAGAGAAAAGAGCCAAGGACGAGGGCCAGAATCACACAGCAACAGAGGATCATCATTTGTTTCTAAAAAATGGAAGATAAAAATGTTTCAATAAGAATAAAATAACCACACAGCACAATATGCAGCAGAGATATAAATTAAATAGGTGGAGATGATATTGCTAGGAGCAGATCACTCTATCCCCCTATTTTGTATATATACAGCAATCCAATGTACACAACATTAGGAATCATGAAAGTGAGATGTTTGGTCTCTGTAACAAGACTGAGCCTTTACAATTTCAGGCTTCAGCCTTCTTACAAACAGCAGGTATGATGTACTGTAACACCAGAAACCTATGAGTATGGCAGTTGATCACACAGTTCCTTAGTGTATAATCTAAATACGGATAATCATCATTAATACAATGTGGACAAGTGTATGTCAGAACACTAACATAAGACCTTCCAGCCTGGGTCCTAACTTACCCTCCGAGCGTCTTGTTGGAACTTGGCAGCTTTCTTGGTGTCAGCAACCGCCCTCTCTACAAAGCCTACTGATTGGTCCATGTTGCTCTCAATCCTGTCAATCATGCCACCATAGAAGAGAGCAGGGTGTATGCATGTGATGAGACAGGTAAGAGTAGTTGGTCAGGCTGTGAGAGTTCTAACTTTTCTAATGATTTTGGTAAATACATACTATAAATACATACTCTGATTTCATGTAGTATCATTAGTTTGATTTATTAATTTGATTTATTGATGTTTATGAGAGAGAATGTATTAGAATGAAAAGGGACTCCATTACCCATAAGGTCACAGTAAAGTTTAGTGCAACAGTTAGTTTGTGATTGGCGATATCCATACATACATGTAGTATGTAGCAACAGAGTTTAATGCAGATTTATCAGTGTAACTGAGTAGAATTTTGTACAAAATGTAAATTTGGACCATTGCTAGTTAAGAATTTATGGATATAGTGAAGTTACACTTGGCCAATCAGTGTACAGTGTCAGGATACAGAGTTAATAAGCCCTGGCTATATCCGTAGGTTTCAGCATACATTGGTCTTTACTCTTGGCATTATTTAAAAAAAATCTTGTTTTCCAAAGACCAGAATCATTTTGTTGTCTTAAAATTTTTTATTATGTCACAAGCACATTGTGATTGAAATTATTAGCATTGTTTGATTCATGCCAGATTAACGCTAGCAAAAACATACAGGTCATTGACCTTACACACAATTTTGTGTACAGTTTGTGTCGTTTGCACTGCCTCGTGTGACATCAAATCTTATTTTGATATTTTGAGGGTATACTGTGAAGAATTAGTGTGTGTTTAGTTATGTTTGTGAAAAGGAGAGTTTTATTTGGGGGGGGGTTGGAGACAGCGGCAGGTTATGGAAATTAGCTAATCACCTGTCTCCCTACATAAGCAGGCCAGAATAACTGAAGCATGGAGGAAGGTGATGCACTGACACCTTTTGGTATGGATCCTGTGAGACAAATAAACTGCTGAGTGAGTGATCTGAGTGATTGAACATTGCTTGAATGTGATTGTGTGTCACATACACCTTCTGTGTCTTGATACAAATGTACTTGCTATTAGAGCATTCAATATAATAGAAAAAGCATCCATGTTGTTCCACATTACATGGGTGAAAAGTAAATCCTTCTCCTTTGTGTGTGTGTGTGTGTGTGTGTCTGTGTGTGTATGTGTGCTATAATACCTGGTTCTCCACCAGCATAGCGATATCAACAAACATGTTGTGGAGCTCTTTGATGCTGCTCTCCAGCCTCATGATATCTTTGTGTCTGGCCTCTATCTCATTCAGAGCCTGCTGGTTGATCTTTGACTCTGTGATCTAGAACACCACACACAACATAACTGGTTCTGAATGGTCTCCAAATATACTGACTATTAAAATGATAAACAAACTCAGCTTATTGTGATGATTTTTAGCATGCAGTGTATGCTAAATGTAAAATAAGAGACTCACATCAAACTTGTAAGATAAGTAATAGCAGGAGTGCCTCACATATTCCACATACAGTATATTCATTTCCATAGGTGTCTTGTCAGGGAACCGTAAATATTCAGGAATAAGGAAAAGTATAACCACAAAAATGGTAAACCAGTGGTGATACATATTAAAAAAACACAAGTCACTTGTGTGGATATTGTCAAATTTATAAAGCCTTTAATTAATATATGGACTATGACATCTACGAGTTTCAGCTGCTGCCTTTGTCAGTGTGTGTCAGAGTTTTTTTTATTCGTATCACTGCTGGTTTACCCTATTTGTATATACTTTTTATTTTTCATGAATATACACCAAACTAATTCCTAGTAGCAGTACATTTAACTGAGATAGACATGGTCATGGAACACAGGCTTATACACACACACACATTTGTGGGGGATGCATGCAAGTTGGTTGGGGTGGGGGTGTAGCAGGGATTTGAGTTTATCTTTTTTTAAACACACATTTGTCATATTATCTTTAGCCACATTAGTGCATGGATCGTGCACGTTTGCATGTGTGCGCACAAGGAGAGGCTTACCCCAGCCGTGAACACAGCTGCGTTTCCCCCTTCCAACATCTCCTCCAACTCCTCATCTGTTGTGGCTTTGCCCGCTGAGAGGGTCAGAGGTCACCACAGACAACAATAGTCACGCACTGTAGGCATACTACTGTATAGGTATATTACACAGATAGCAACCCTTCCAGCATGATGCTGTGTCTGTGACTCACTGATCTCAAGCTGCCGGGCGATACGTCCTTTGCTCTTGCCTCTGAAGTCAACCTGCGCCTCGCTGTACTTTGTCATCACCTCTACAAACCTCTTGGCCAAGATGGCATGCTAGGAAAACTCACACACACACACACACACACACTGTCAATGAAATTATCAAGTGAATGCATTTCTGACACAAAACATCCATTTGACATAATTCATTTTTGAAGACGAATTAAAGGTAGCTCTATTCAGTAGTGGCATGGGAAACATTAATGTCTGATCAATCTGCTAAATACTGAGTGATGGACAGTAGAAACAGCCATTACAATTGAGAGATTTAGTCGGCGACCACACACAAACAAGTGTTGGTTTAGGTGAATCCATGCAAACAGTTGAATGAATACAGTATGGTCTGTGTTATGGCTTTTTATGTTGTCCTGCCTGTGACTTGCGTATCCTGAGGTCAGCTGAGGTTCTCTCATCTGTTTTTGACTCCAGATGGCGCTCAATGCCTGATGAACAACAAGAAAACAGCTTTAAATTCAAGTCAGAAATAGCAACACTTCTCTGCATGATACTTACGATGCCTGTTTCTTCTTCTTTCTTTGTTACTTACTGACTTACTTTTAGTGCAGTGTATTGTGGGACTAATTTATTGCTACACTATATAGTCTAGCATTGGGAGATAAATAAATACATACATTAATTAATCAAATGTAATAGTAACGTCATAGATAAAATGCTTAATAATTACAATGCAATAATTGGCTAATTAAATATCATTATTTTAATAATTGTATGTTTACCTGCACTGTACACAGAATGGGGGTGGGAGCAAATGTTAGAAGTATATTGTTATAAGTATATTTATTTTTTATTTACTATGTTGTATGTGTTTTATACTGTAAGTTGACTTGGTCAAAGACCTTCAAGCATTCTAGTTAGCATAGAGGTATACTGTATCTGAATATGAATATGAATAGATACACTGTATCCCCCAAAATTATTGACTTTGTTTTAATACATATTTACTAAAATATACATACAGTATTTACATAATAAATCATGAATCATTATTGACCTTGAGTTTGTTTCGAGCATTGTTGGCGGCCTTCTTGATGTCAATGGTGAGAGCCTCAAGGTCATCTTGTGTCTCTGAGGGAGAAAGATAACTATCAGACAGTGACAGACAGCTTACAGTACATAGGTCTACACTGTTTACAGGCCAACACCAGAGATGCATAGGCGGAGGTCAGTGTGTTTCAAAAATAGAAATATTGATCTCCTCATTTGATATTCAAGGTATTCATTAATTGTCATGATGTCTTGATAATCACAATTAACCAGATTTGTTTTTACTTTCTTAGGTTTTGCAAAGGAATCAAAACCGGGGACACTGATACGTTTTAATCCATATTGCGTGATTTTGTCGCGTGAGTTTGGTTGTCGCCGAACTCAGTCACTGGTCGTGCTCACTGTAAATTAGAACTGCATATTTTCAGTCCTGAAATCTCTCGCTGTGCCACCGCTGAAACTTTTCTCTGTGCGTTGTACGGAACCATGGAGAGGACATGAGAGGAAAAAAAAGAGCACTGTTATATTGTGCGCACAAAATAGGAATTCTTGCACACAATATCCTATTTTGTGGGCACGAAA
>JAOEGT010117833.1:11804-27189 GCA_025447795.1 Speoplatyrhinus poulsoni | reverse complement strand
TCTCCACCACGACTACGCCTCGATATCCTGTCCATGAATACCACAAACAGGATTGGTGACAAAGCGCAGCCCTGGCGGAGACCAACCACCACCTATTGGCTGACCAATATTCAATTAATTTGACAGTGTATTCGCTTACAAAATGGTGACTCCATCTTAAATGAAACGTTGAGATGCCTGAGACATCCCTCATATATTATTCTGTAAAAATGCCTTGCCATAGACTATTTTGTTCCTATGTAATTACATGCAGGCCTGATTACTAATATTACTAGTAAAGTAGGACTGACCTGACTCCGCCCGCCTATTGCTCTAAGATCAATTATTTTTGGTGAAGAGATTATAGAGAATTGTGGGTCTTGTTATACCTGGCTAGTAAAGTATGATAATAGTACTAATACTAATATTACAGGACGTACGGAAACAGCAGAAGGCTGGCTATGTGAGTGAGGTTCCTCAGGGGAAAGACAGGATGCATTTTACATAGTTAGCCCATTTTCATTATAGGCTATAAGCATATGGCATTATTAGCATTACACACTCCATAATAGTTAGTAATAAGTTAGTTTTGAGCCTTAGTGTTTTCTATGGTACCTCAGTGGTACACACGTTCAAGTAGACCTAGTGGTATGAGAGATGTAGGCTACTAGCTCTATTAAAAAGTCTACTAGCTAGTCTCAGCCTCTTCCGTCCATTAACATGTGCTTTATTTTAAATTTTTTAGCATGTTGGTTAAAAAAGTAAAGTGGCCCACGAAGTTCTGACATTTTCAATATGCCCCCCAAGTTAAAAGAATAGCCCTCGCCTGTACTAGCACATCTTCTCGGGGGCGAGCTTTTTTGAACGCGCGCTTCTGGGTGGGGCGGGGCTAAAGCGGGGGAAGCCTATCGACAGGGAAACAGAGTACAACCAGTTCTATGAGTACACCTGCGCTGAATAACATTTTTACTACAGTTTAGACCAACTCTGCCACACAATTTTCATAGTCTGATTCTGGTTTATTCAAGTTCTGCTATTATAGTCGACATAAAATAGTAAAGATTACATAATCAATTTTCAAGCAGCAGTAAATAATCATTTCTGATGGGGAAATAACATTGGCACGACACTAGCCAGTTTATCACGTGGTACCATGGAGTTGGTCATATGATCGTCGGCTGTGTTCGCCTACCGTTTTTGTCTTTCCCAGCGTTCGCTAGTATTAAGTATGGCGGATTTCGAGGAGCAGCGGGGCTTGTTAGAAGATGACGATGAAGATGGTTCGCCAGTCTCCAGACAACGTGGTAGACCGATCCATGCGATCTGCGACCCTGGCCACTTGCTGCATCGCATCATTGTCCTGACTTTTATGTGCTTCTTGGGATTCGGTGAGCAGACAGAGCTAACTTCCAAAAGTATCTCGAACTCCCATTGTATTATCTGATGGCCGACCGTCTGTTTATGTTTTACTTTTGTTTTAGGAAGCTACTTCTGTTATGATAACCCG
This sequence comes from Speoplatyrhinus poulsoni, assembly GCA_025447795.1. Classification (NCBI taxonomy): domain Eukaryota; kingdom Metazoa; phylum Chordata; class Actinopteri; order Percopsiformes; family Amblyopsidae; genus Speoplatyrhinus; species Speoplatyrhinus poulsoni. Next base: position 25,703 of record JAOEGT010117833.1, on the reverse strand, counting down.
GCTGCACTGCAGACGCAAGTCACCCAGGTATCTACAATTCAAAACAAGATAAGGATAAGAGCATGTATGTTGACCGTTTGAATGTAATGACTTCAAACCCCTCTCGTGTGTACCAGGATATGAAGTTGAGCACTACTGAGTTCATGCAGCTATATGCCTGGTATTCTTGGCCCAATGTGTTCCTCTGTTTCCTGGGGGGATTTCTCCTCGATAGGGTCTTTGGAATCAGGTGAGGGTGTTAAAGGTATCATCGATGTGACCATGTGGTTGAAACAAGCATTTCAAAAATACGGGTTTTATGTTAGAAGTAACTCCCTAAGAATAAGTCCCTGTACAATTAAGTGCTGAGTGGCTGACCTGGACACCGCTCTACTCTTCCTAATCCACTACTCTGGTTTGCTGTCAGACTAGTGGTAGTAGTGGCATACTTTCAGTTGTTTAAAATTTAAATGGTGAGCTGGAGTTGAAATGTGGTGTTCTCGTGGTGGTGTACCACCACCTCCAGAACACCACATTTAATTTCAATACACTGTCTTTTTAGAAAGTAGACATGCATATTTTAATAATCGTATACGTACTACCATGTCTCACATACCTCAAATATTTTTGCAGGTTGGGAACCATCATTTTTTCCCTATTCGTCTGTGTTGGGCAGGTACTGTACGTTCAATATGTTATGTTATCCATAAGAAGTTGCTCTAAGTGAGGCACTTTTAATTCTTAACTGTGTTCAAACCGTATTCACAGGTAATATTTGCTGCTGGTGCTTTGGCAAACCGTTTCTGGTTGATGGAGGTTGGACGATTTGTATTTGGGTAAGAGTTATTTTGTTGTTGCTAGGACATAAAGGTATAGAAAGCCATTGTAAGCTAATACACTTTTAGTCAACAAATATCTCCTTGTGGTTTGATAGCTTACCATTCTATGTGCGTGCTGAAACAATCTGTAAATAGGAACACAAAATGGTGCAGACCGCACACAACAACAGTATCCTAGCTTTCAGTGTGTTTCCAATGTGTGGGGCGGTGCTTTTGAGGGGGCATTGGAATTGAAGAGAGAGATGTCTACCTCATCCTGAGTAGAGGTCTAGTAAACCAAAATAACTCAACACTTTGATGGAGTACATGCATCGTCATTTAACGGACATGAGGTTGGTCTAGATTCAAACGTGGGCAACACACCTTAAGTGTCTCATGTCCACTTAATGTGTCAGGAGACACTGGAGAAAGGTTGTGTGGTGCGGTCTGCACCACTTTAGTTGTGTTTTTTAAGTGCGACACAGAATGGACAGCTAGCGAGCTGCCGCTGTGAGGACATATTTCTGAATGGCTGATTTTGAGAAAAGGTGTATTCGCTTACAATGGCTTACATCACCTTTAATTGATGCTATTTTCCTGGGTAGGATTGGAGGGGAGTCTCTGGCGGTGGCCCAAAACACCTACGCAGTCAACTGGTTTAAAGGGAAGGAGCTGAACCTGGTTTTTGGCCTACAGCTTAGCATGGCTCGAGTGGTAAGCAGCACGCACTGATTAAAAATAATTAACTTAATAATTATACTGTAAATAAATGTAGTTGGATGTGCTCGTAATTGGCAGATATTTATATTAATTAAATGTGTGCTTGTACACACAGACACACACACACACACTTTGGTTTGGTGTCCTTTTTCGTCTGTTTTCTCTAGGGCAGCACAGTCAACATGAACATCATGGGCTGGGTGTACAGCAGGATGGCAGACATAGTTGGCTCTCCAGGCTACACCACACTGGGTGTTTCGCTCATGATAGGTGAGGGGAACACAACATGGGCATTATATTGTTTTTACCCAGATCTTATGGTGGTTACCTTTATCAATAGACTTGCAGAGCCAGCTTTTTCTTGGATAAGTCTCAGACAGTGCTGGCTAACTGCGTCAGGACCCACCTACTTGACAGGAGGTGTTTTTGGTTGACGTGCACAACTACATAACTCATTGACCAATTTGGAAGTTAAACTTGTTTTAAGGAATTTGTTGGGAAACTAAATTACACAAATCTGGCTGTTTGCAGGTCTTGAATATATGTTTATATAAGTATCTTAAAAACCTGGAAAGACTGAAATTATTAAATATAGCACTGCAATAGCATTGCACTGGAATTGTGGATACAGACTTGTGAGTGACCATGGTAACACTGAAATGAAAATCTACTTTCTCACTTCATAAAAGTGTTGTCCAGTTTCCAGGGATATGTGTACCTGATGTTGAGCACAGTTGCTTGTGTGTGCTTAGTGCTAGTGGACATAAGACCCTGAGACTACCCTTACTATGACTTGTCTTTTACCCAGTCTGCAACATTAGGCTTAAGTTACATATAGCCTTTCTGTCTGTCACAGTCTCTAGACACTAGAAATACTCTTCACTGGTGTGGAGATGGCAAACTAAAAGTGATACTGCTGAGCTGGCTGTCCTTTATGAATCATACAAAATAAAATGTTGTATTCCGCTTTTCTCTTCTTTCTTTCACGTCTACACTTGTTGTTTTTTCGTCACTGTTGACTGACCTGAAATGCAAGGCTTATATTACTGTAATACATTCAAAAGAATAGCAGCATTTGTACTGTATGTTGCTTTGCATTTGTATTTTACATGTATATTTCTCCCAGATGCCATGGTGTTGATATTAGCTTTTTCTGAACGGTTTTTCATTTCTCTTTTACCCCCACGCCCTTTCTACAGCTGGAGCGACCTGTCTGTTCTCTCTGGGCTGTGCGCTAGTCTTGGCATTCTTTGATAAAAGAGCAGAGAAGATCCTTAACAAGGAGCAGGGCAAAACAGGTGTGCTATCAAAACAACACAATCTGCTCTCCTTTATTCTCTTTGACCTCAACTAAGCTACGAGGTGAGATAAGGCTTATGTAAACAAGTTAATTAAATGCAAACTCAAAATGTGTTTAGATAATTAAATGTTGATGCTGGTCTCGCAGGGCTAGACGTGACAATGGCAATACATGACGAGCGTACATTTCTGGAGACGTTTAGTTTAAAACTGGATTAAATTTAGCAGCAAAAGCAGCTTATAGTCTTCCGTTTTGAAAGGTTTTTAACGTACAAAGTACAAAACGTGCAATAATTTCGAGAATAATTCGAGAACGCTTTTTTTTCCCTCTTTCTCATAGCCATGTGATTGAATATCTTTGAATCACCCCTGCTGTCATATTTAGGTGAAGTCATCAAGCTGAGTGATGTGAAGGACTTCTCCTTACTCCTGTGGCTCATCTTCATCATTTGTGTGGCCTACTATGTGGCCATTTTCCCGTTTATTGGCTTAGGACAGTGAGTATATTTATGCCTCATAAAACACTGTTTGCAGTGCAGAACATATTCTTATTACATATGCTCTTGGGGGTGTGATAGTCTAATGGTTAGGTTGACTCCCAACCAAAAGATGAGCGTTTGGGTTAGATCACCAACAAACCCGTCTTATCTGTATTCCTAACATTGTAATTGCTCCAATAGCCTGTTAAATCTATGGTATTGCACAACACAGTACAGACTCTCACTCATCAAATATATGTTTAGCAGTGACTGAGAAGTGCATCCAAAGATTATTTTACATTCTTCTTTTCTACTGTAAACAGGGAAAGTCTTAGAGTGCTTTCAAACCTGCAAGTCCGGAACAGGGTCCGGACCAAGGTTCATGTTTGAGAATGAGAATAATTAATGAACAGATTCATTTAGTTGTCATTAGAATATTATTTGCACCAATTGGGCTACTCGAGACTTGTTTGAATTTGCAAAATGAACGTCTTTGAGTGCAAAAATTATAATGTTACCAAAAGACAGCTGAGTTTATTTGTTCATCAGACCAAAGCACAAGGGTTTAAATAACCTAACGCAAGACAGGCCAATGGAGAGGAATAACAGGGGCAGGTATAAGCCAATAGACAAGCACTTGGCTGGTAACACACAGACGGGGAAACGGACAGGGAAACACTGACAATAACACAAGACAAACATCCTGGGTGGATGACAGACCCTGACGACTACAATTAGGCTAAATATTAAATCTCCCCTCTCCCAATGTGCTACCGGCCTTCCAACTTCCATAACCATCCAAAAAGTGTTTTCACCCTGCAAACAAACTGATGATGCACGTATGCGGCTGGAAATTAATGTTTTAATACACTGCGGACGGCGAAAAGGGATCGCGTAATGCTGTCTGCTGTTGATTACAGGAACTGGTTTAGTCAAAAAATGCGAGAAGGGGTTGTAGCCAGAGTTGTAGCAAAGTTGCGTGGCTTATTGTTATCAATAAGTCCTGTTAAACGGACGTTGCCTTGTAAAAGTGTAAACATGACAAATGCCAGCGCTGGCGACTAAGGGATCGTCAACAAATTACTATGATGAGTGACGAGCCCTGGTGGCTTAGGAACAGTCAATAAATTACTGTGAATCATCATAATTTGAATGATAATGAACAGCAAAGAACTAAGTACCAGTTCAGGCACCGTTTAGGAACCAGAACCGTTTTTTAAAAGTATCGATTTGGCACCGACATTGTAAAAAAACACAAACGATACCCAACCCTACTATTAAATGTTGACACTGACTTCAAATAAACAAAAATAATAATATTAAAGCAAATGTGTTACACTCTATTTCGATTTTGCCTCCTCTTTTCCGTGCATGTTGTGTTGTTGCTATATAACTATGGTTGTTGTCTGGCGACATTAGACGAACGTTCGTTGTGATTTTGACGTAAACAGACCCGGGTTCGCAGCGATAAATGTAATGAAACGCAGACCAGCCGGGGGGAAGGGGAGGGGGGCAAATCGCACTCGAGTGCGACCAGCAAACGGACCAAGTGTGAATGCGCCCTTATTCACAACTTCTAATGCCCCAATACTCTCTTGTGGAATTTCATTTGGCGGATTAAAACGTTTTCAAGTCTTAAATTATTTTCTTTTGTTACGTTTCACTCTTGTGCTCACAAGTTTACACTATTGTGTGTGAAGTATGACTTTAATTTTTACGTGCTGGACAGGTTGGCTTTAGCCTTGCGCTTTAGCCTTGCGTGACCATCCTGATCTCGCCAGAATGCGAAAATCAGTCTGGAGAGCTTGGAAATCGTATTTCAGGTCGGTAAACCTAGTGTGTGGCCAATCAGCATCGTACTGTTAGCTATGGCCGTGGTTTAATAAATTATCTGTAATTGAGGACATGCGTTCGTCATAATGATCCTCCATTATTGTTAGCTAGTAGCTATGGTTGTATTTACGTTTGGCAGAGGTGGGATGTGTGTAACTCATCTTTATTAATCCATTCCACACAGGTGTTGTGTTATTTTGGCTGACTAGACCTCTAGGGTTGGTGTTAGGTGGAACTAGGCTGCAAATCTGCTGAGGACAATATACTGCATACACTGAAAAGACCCAGACATAAGGAAGTGGGTCTGCACATGCCCGGCTCATCCTGAGAAGAGGTCTTATCAGCCAAAATAACTCCAAACACCTGTGTAAGCATGCAGGGCATATAACATGCAAACATATGCATTCAAATTAGATTTTTGTTTCCCATGCAAAAGTATTTATTTTAGTAATGTAACTCATTAGCTCAATATTAAGTGTTCGACGTTCATTAACGTTGGCATCAAAAATGGATATATTTAAATATATAATTGAAATTAATCAACTGTATTTTGGAAGTTATGCCAGATGAAGATATCTACAATTATTTGTGCTACAGTCAAGTTTAACAAAAGTTCAATTTGAATATAAAAATGCCTATTTTCACATGCAGTTTTTTGCCATGTCGAAATAATTTGTTATAATATCATATTAATGATGTGGCATCAATTTGGCACAGTGAGTAACATCTAGATTAGGTGTTTTTGCATCCTTAATTTAGATCCATTCACTGCATTAAGTTTTGTTTAAATAAATCTATCCTGTCATTGCATACTGTACAAAGATATGGAACATAACATTTGAGCACCTTTTTAATAGGTGTTGTATTATTTATTAAAATAATCTGTATTCTTGTGTGTAGGAGGAATAAAAACCGCATCATGAAATTAGTGCTAGCCTAAAACCGTCTCCTGAGTGAGAGGGCATGGGGAAATCACATAAAGAAACCAGTTGAGCCTTGATGGGTCAGCTATCCTCCACCTAACCACTCTGCACTTACAGAGCATCTAGATGTTACACAGAAGGATTAGACTGGTTCCTTGTCACACAGCTGTAACCTGTCCATGTCTTCTCCTTACAGAGTGTTCTTCATTGAGAAGTTTAACTTCTCTCCAGCTGAAGCCAGAGCAATAAACAGGTAGCTGACACTCACTACTAACATTGCACTAATATCCATCTTAAATAGTATATTTCCTGAGCCCTTTGTCCCTTTCTCCTATAGATAATGGAGCTCCTCTGTGTAAACACTGTGCCCAGTCTTTAAAATATCTTATATGCTTTTCATCCTCTTGTCACCCTCTCCCAGTATTGTTTACATCATCTCAGCCCCTGCTTCTCCTCTACTGGGCTTCATGGTTGACAGGACGGGGAGAAATGTCATCTGGGTCATTTGTGCAGTGGCCACTACACTTGCTGCTCACTTAATGCTGGCCTTCACTTTCTGGAACCCCTGGATTGCCATGGTAACGCGTAGCTTGATGCCTTACCTGCTAGGGAAAATGGCACTTAGTAGCCTCACAGTACAGTAAAGGTGATATGGGTGGTATGGGAGTTCTGTAGAACATTTGAGAACGTTTTGGTTACTGTGACTAATGCTGACTCTTTATTGACCTCTATTGTTTCCCAATACCAAAATTGTGCGTGCAACTTGTAGCTGAAACAGAGTATGGTAACAGAAGCCAGGTGTTTTGATTATTTTTAAATATTAAAGTACATTGCTTTACTTTCTGGACACTAAATTGGAACCAGTTGTATTAATCCACCAGTAGGAAACGAACACTTTTAAACTTTGAACACATGTATTACCACAATAAGTAATGTACATTAATTGTATTTGTATGAACATGAGATTAAGGCTTTACAATCTGATTGTGTGTGTGTGTGTGTTGTTTTAAGTCCTTATTAGGTTTGTCCTACTCTCTACTGGCCTGTGCTTTATGGCCCATGGTGGCGTTTGTGGTACCTGAACATCAGCTTGGTACTGCTTATGGGTTGTACGTACCCCTGATCTCATTATTCCAGCCAACCTTTAGACCCCACTGTGTGCTACTACCTGGCTGGCTATTAATCACAGCTAGGATGTTGATGATGATGATGATGATGATGATGATGATTTAAGATTTATATATCCTCCACTCCCTTACAGCATGCAGTCTATCCAGAACCTGGGACTTGCTCTCATCTCCATGGCAGCAGGAGCCATCCTAGACACCAGGGGATACTTGTTTCTGGAAGTCTTCTTCAGCAGCTGTGTCTGCAGTCAGTAGTGTTTGCTTTTGCCTAAATGAATGCATACGCTTCTCTATACTGTATGTGCCCTCCTCCCCATTTACCCAGCTGATCATTCTGTCCCTCTTTTCCCAAAGTTGCGCTGATAGCAGCGCTGATGCTGTGCTTTGTGGACCATGTCAGAGGTAAGAGTTTTAAACCAAAGTGTGCCTTTTGGTGTTCTCAAGGTTGTGAACCTCCCCGCACTCCCTCTCTCTGTATAGTGTATGGACATGTGCCCTCCCCTATCCACACTTCTTCCTGTACACGTTTCCCTCAAACTCGCCCCCCTCTGTTTTCCCCTCTCTTTATGCCAGGCGGAGTCTTGAATTTGTCAGCAGCAGTGAGAGCCAAACTTGAGAAAGAAGCCACAGAGTGAGTATCCTTGCCTGCCTTCCCTTTTCTCGCCCAACAACCCGACAAGAGTCTCTGACAGTTGTTGAAAGTGGCCACTCAACAGTCAAGTGCCACAGGCTTCTTTGTAACACTCTTTAGGAATCTTATGAACCCATTATGCTACATTACTGTGAGTATGTCCTTCGTCAGTTGTAACTGAATTTGAAGCTGACTTTTTCTATGCTAATTGGAGTACTTTGTGTTACGCTTTGTTAAAGAAAACACTTCACAGTGTTGTTCATGTTGTAGTAGGGCAGTATCATCACATGGGACTTCATGTCATTTATAAGTTTAGATCCGCAGCACCCAAAATCGGCACATCATAGAGACAGAGAGCATATAAGTCCCGCCCACGTCAGGAGGGAAGGAAGACATTCCATAGCTCTCCATTGACTTTTTATGTTGTTAAACTAAGCTAATGTCATTTCTGACTTCTACCAACAAATGTAAACCTACGTAAAACCACCTTCACCTTTTAAGAGGCATCAAGAAGTAAGACATTATGGGGCATTATCAAGAAAAATGTGGTAAACTATGGGATCCTATTATGCCTACATGCAGTGATGGGTTGACATAGCGTGCCAAAATAATAATTTAGCATGGTGAAATAACATATTTTATCAGGTAAAATATTTGGAATACAGTTTGTCTACCTAGGTGTAGTTGTCAATGCAATATGCCTCCTTTTGTCCTTCGCTACTTTTTTCGGTTCAACTGGTTATGAAAATGTAGTTCTCAGTGCTTTAACTTGTGGGTAGTGCATCCTGTCAACAGCTTTTAGAAAGGTTTCAGTTTTATGTAGAATTCAGAAATTACGTTAGCTTATCTTAACTCAACGCAAAGTAAAATAGAGCATTGAGAACTGCTTCCCCTCTGGTGGGTGTGGTTTTCAGAGTCTCTATGCAAAATGTTAAAATAGGTCCTTGCATTACCGTGTGTGACATTGTTGGTTCCCCCTTTCAATTCCTAAAACTGCTAGAAAAATGTCTCTCACAAGTTCATATTTTCCAAATGGTTATTGGTACATATTAAACATGCATGTTGCAATTGGTGATTTGTGTACAACATATCTCTTCATACGTTGACTAAATTGAAGCACCTGTGCTGTAATTGCTATTTTCCAGATGATGATGAGAGGGAACACACACACACACACACGCACGGTCCTGGGCTTCAGAGCCAGCTTGCTGCACTGCCCACCCCACAGCTGTCAGTCAACTGCAATGGGGCGGGACTGCACCACTGACTCCGCCCAGTGCTGTCACCTGTGGCTCTTCCCACCAGACCTCTGACTGTCTGTTGTTTGTTTTAAATAATTAACTTATTATTGACTAATACTTAAGATACACTGTGAGAATACAGTGTAAGAAAATCGGATATTGCTTTCACTATATGATAATTATCTTTTTGCGGTGAATTCATTTTTTAGTACTTAATGCAAGAATCATGCACTCATCAATGTGTTAATTTAAGTTCCAAACAAAATAACCCTTTTCCATAACTTTCCCTAGACTGCAATTTGTTAGATTTATGTTCGATGTGTACATAATTGAATCATATGCATTATTAACCATTTTTATGGTGGGGGATCTCACATAGCATAGCTATTTTAATCTGAAAACGGTATTGCTTAATTCTTTAATTTCCCACGTCCTCTTCCTTGCTCTCACTGTTTCTGTAGGAACGTGGAAATACATTTTTGGACACATCAAATTGTTCACTACTGTAACTATAAAAAACATTTGCAGGAAGAGTGGAGAACATTTATTTTCATTACCTTTACAATTTCCTTAGTTTTAAATATGCATTTTTTTTATTGTGATTTTATTTTTATTTTTTTATAGAATGTTAAAAATCTGAAACTTTTGTATTTTATTTTAAAGCACATCAGTAAATTTTTATCAAAGTGGTTGCATTGAAATATACAGTATCAATGAAGCTTTCCTGATCTTTTATCATGCCAGAGGACTTTTTAAGCCTGACCTACACAAAATAATAACTTTCACTACCTCTAATGCACTTTACCTCAACAAGACTTGGGATTGACTCTTGGATAGACTCCTGAAGAGTTACGGGACTTATGGGTGCCAATACCCCGATACACCTAAACCACTGTATATCTGTTTGCACTAAGGCATTCTGACTGCAGTGCAGTCTGTATATAGATTTGGTGTTTTGTCTTGACCAAGTGCTTGATAAGTATCCATGTTGCTGACAACATGGATAGTGGGAAGATATTAAGATTATTGTAACAAAAAAAGTTAAATATTTCTTCTATGAGCAAATAAGATAAGTATGTTAAACTGTTGATTAAGCAATTTATTCAATTAAATACATTACCATTTAAATATCCATATTTCTGTGATTATTCAGTGTTTAATGTTTTTGATTTTACTGTTGTCTCATTAATTGACGCATTTTCTAAATCTTCCACAAAATGGCTTATTAATGTCAATGAACATAATTGTTTGTTTTTTTTTAATATTAAATAATAACATCTTCCCAGGACTTCTAGACTGCCTAGTAAGACACAAGGAGACCGTGCTAGACTACAACCTATGTCAGCTTTTAGTCTACGTAACCGATACCTCTCCAGACTGGGAGCCCAGGTACAGTACACAATACACACACTGACTGCATGACAATGGGCCAAATAGGAATTTATTTATACATGAGCTACCACTAGATCCTGTCTTCAAATGATTTTTATACAGTAGTGTATACTGTAGACAAACGTTTGCAGGATTTTTTGCGAGGCTGTCAAATTCTTCAGCTGGAGTCATTCTCCACCCACTATGTTCCAGCAATACTGTTGCGCAATACAGGCTGCTGTGGGATATTAAGCTGTTTTGTGCCTTCACCTTTGTGATATTACCTTCTGTGAACTAGCTGACGTTTCCCCTCTGTACCCTCAGCTCCCCAACCACTACGCCCATCTGTCATCTCTGGCCCGCAGGAGTGTTCTGAAGTGAACCACTGTTCACTTCTACTTCATGGAACCACAAAGGACAAGATATACATGTATAATTCATAATTGTAAACTACTCAATTGTAATATATAAAATACATTTGTTTACTCTTTACATTACTTGAATTTATAATTACTATATATATGGTGATGGCTGTTGTATACTCCTTTGCTTGATGTTCTCTCTTTATATATATTTTATTTTATACTGGTTATTACACTTCAAATTCATAATATTGCAGAACTATTTGTTTATTAATGTGCTTGGGGTTTAGGACATACCTTTCTGCAAACATTAGAGGGCTCAAATGACCTCAAGCGTAATGTTTAGCCATCTTGTCACACTTTATAGGTTGAAACAACTTACACGACCTATTTAAAAATGTAAGCACGCAATTTATGGAATTAATTTGGATTTTATTACTGTGCTTATGTCTTAAATTAATAGTGACTTTCTTTACAAACTGGTTTACAGGTTAACTTTTTAGTTGTCTGATGGCTGAGTGACAGGCATAGGCCTATCCACCAAACTGGTTCCTTGTATGCAGCAGCTACCAAATGCACAATGGGGCTGCACTCTCTTCCTCATCCACAGCCATTCGTTTAGTTTCTTTCTAGGTAACGGTCCGTGCATAAAAAGTGAAGAGGATTGACACAGCAATTAAAGCTAACGAGAGGCTTCCACACTTTGACGGATATCATGGCCACGTTGAGGACGTGACAGTCATTGACCATATACACTCGCACAAATAAGTAGACGGTTCTACGTGGTAAGGTACAAAACACAGAACAAACATCAATAACACCATCACCAGAGTTCTTAAAGACTTGTTGCGCATATTTCTTGTCCTGACTATTGTGATGTTATCCCCGGCCTGCATGAAGCTGTAACAGATTATGACGACGAGAAAGGGCAGTAGAAATCCAACCACCGTTAAGAAAATCCCATAGGGAAAGTAAACGTCAAAGCACACTGTCCTGTTGGTGAAACCCGTTTGCGCGAAAACCAATGTGGGCACCATCTCCGTAGCCACCAAAGCCCAGACCAGGACTGATGCTAATACGGAAAGCTTCTTGGTTCTGAGGCGTAGCGCGGCTATGGGGAAACATACCCGAGGAAGCGGTAGACGCTGACGCACATGAGGAACATCATGCTGCAGTGCAGGTTGGACATAAACCTCCCGGCTTTGCAGATGATGTTGCCGAAGGGCCACGCTCCTCCCAAATGCGTTGCTGATAAGTGGCGGCCAGGATAGAACGTACAGCAGGTCTGTCACCGCCAGGTTATTAGATTGCCGTGCTGTTCCAGCGGCGCGTCCGAGAGCACACCGACCACAGCAGGGTGGCGTTGAGGCCAAGACCCATCACGAACACCAGGCTGTAGGCCAACGGGAGAAGGATTCGTTTGTAGTATTCCGACGTATGGCACAGGTGGACATGTTCCATTTTTTTCTGATCACTAAAATGTCAGCGGAACAAAGGTGCCTGTATTATATCCACTTTAGACCAACATGCAACACAGAAAAGCCTAATGGCAGGCTTATTCTAAGATACAAATGGCTGGGTGTTTGATCAAGGCTGGCATCTGTCGTATTCCCAGCCCACACCTGTGCTGCGTAAACTATATTGTACATGACAGATTTGAGCAAATACAGTAGATAGGCAGTTTCATGATCAGAGTGGTGTTATTGATTTGAGATATACTATGCGGTTGTCCTTCCCTGGGGATAGAGCGCGTAGCTAATAATTAGATTGTGATGTACGCTGATTGCAAAGTTAAATGACACCCACACGTTTGCGCTTGACATTCTTGGCGCACAGACTAAACTCACGGTCTCGGCACCTTATTGGCTGCAAGTCTGCGCTCTCTCTCTCTCTCTCTCTCTCTCTCTCTCTCTCTCTGGCTGCTGTCGTCTCAAAGTGTTGACTTCACCCTATCTGACCGAGGAGACAGTCCACCATGTTGAGGAACGGCGCATATAGGTTAGTGTCACTTATATCCTACATGCCTACTGGCATTAGTAACGAATAATAAGATAGTTTAGGATATATTTAGGAGAAGCTTGAGCTCCTTTAGGCTACACACTGCTTGGGCACGTCAACTGATGGAATCCTGTGTTTATATGTACTCAGAAAGAGGCTGCCCGATACGCATGTACTGACTCCATTATTTTTATAATTCGTGACTTCACATTTTCTATAACTTTAATTCGTGTCCTAGAAGCATGCATCCAGGAGAGGAGGCAAGGACGCGCAGTGGGAATCTGGCTGTCGCTCGAGAGAGGAAACATCTTGCCCTGTGTATTAACAACCAGGTAATGACCATAACACTACAACGCATCGTCTAACTTTAACGGGTTCGTGATGTGTTTCTCATCCTGAGCAATAGTCTGCTGAAGAAATGCTTGTAGCCGTTACGTGACTGGGGAAAAGGCATGCAGATAGATGATGTCATTCAGATGTGGGTTGCTACTACGACGTATAAAGTTGAGTAACTACGTCTAGGCAAACCCTGTAAACGAACACGTATTTTCTCTCTTAACCTATTATGTCTACAACTAAACATTTACAGCTCAACTGTAACCGAAGTCAAAACTATTCAGCACCACGGACAGCGAATAAACTCTCTTTCTAGCGCGCCTTTTCTCCTTCCCGCGCACCTCAAAACGAGATCTGATTTGATGGATTCAACAGAGTTTGGGAAATTAATTTTCTTGTTGGCTATAGACTACGATACTTACATTATTTATTTTCTCATGACATTAGCACACACACTCCACTGGAAAGAATTATCCGTTTTTAGCATTTCCACTGCTGCATGAAATTTTCTAAAGCGCCCGCAATCTCCGTAATCAAGCGATACAAAGGAGAACATTTGTGTTTGTCTATCAATATAGAGCACCAGCTGGTGTGAGAGTAGGCCTATATCAGTTCACCTGGCAATACTGAGCGTGTGAATATTTAATACCAGCATAGTGTTGCACATTATCAGCGGCAAGGAATATTGAGTGCAGTGCAAGTGGTGAAAGCTCTGTTCCATCACAGTATCGGACTTACTCTGCAATATTATTACCACTGCGCAGTCCGTTGGGGGGGGGGGG